>JAXQGN010000100.1:0-137840 GCA_037039805.1 Irpex sp. M6601 | reverse complement strand
GGAGCAATGATGGCAGCTTCGCGCCATAGACGCACGTGTAGCTTGTTGATGCGGCCCATCGGACTCAAAGATATCTTACCAGTGAGTGGTTACCTTTTATGTCCTGTTTATCCTTGCCACTCGGAAAAACTTAAAGATTTTATCTTTAGATTGTAATATATAGACACCCGGGCCGTGGCCCTCAGTGAATGCTGTTTTTAACACGATGTTAAAACGTGCGATCTACTAGTGACACACTTCAGACCCTTGGTGGAAAGGAAGTACGTTCGATTACTTAAATGAACAAGCCCCTCTCACTTGCACGCCACGCAGCTCTCAGCATTCACAAGTAATTAGCGCTCATCCTCCGCTATTTCTAACACGTTCACTACGGCTATAAAACAATACAGGGGAGGCATCGGACAGATATCATCAGCCAAACTGGGCCCCATCAGGTTCTCTACCATGAAATCTGTCCTCCACACACGTTTAGCCCCAGCTCATGATACTCTTCCCCCGAATGCCAATCATGCGTCTAGTCAAGCTGATACAGTGACGACTCCCTTGCTCCAGGCAGATGTCACCATGCGAAATCATTCGTCGGGAAGAAAAACACAGCTTCCTCTTCCTGAGGCGTGGGACTTCACGAGGCACGTGCCATGCATCCCGCGAAGGCTACAACCCATGGTCAAGCCCACCATCAACATCCTTGTGATGATCTCGCATGGTCATGCAAGTCTCGAGGAGAAATGGAAGTTGGCAGATACGCCCGAGAAATTCGTGGAGGAGAAGAAGAAAGTTTCCGACCGTCTTGCTGTGATCACGCTCGTGGTGAGCATTCCTCTCATCTCTCATCTCTCAATAAACACCGCTTTATACCTACGTTGACTGCATGCATATACTTATACAGGCAAGTCTACTCATGACATGCCTAATGGCTTTCATTACGACCGTCCCACCTGCGGGCACAATAATCAACTACACCATGCGCGGCCCATACATCTGCTTATGGGCTGCGTTTGGCGTCGTTCTGGGAGGGATCATCGTTGGTTTCACCGACATATTTGTCATGACTACGTGTGGCTGGGAGTGGACACTCAACGTACGTTAACTTCAGCTTCTCGTTCGATCCATATCAGGGCTCCAGAATCCCATGAAAATGATGTGTGGCTCACGAATACTACGCAGAAACTTATGGCTACTCGATGGCGCGTAGTCTTCGTTCTGATCGCTCTTGCATATCCTTTCTTCTCGATAGGCATTGCTACTATAGTCTGCGCGTTCGGTAAGCTTACTCGCAAGTTTTACCGAGACTTACCAGCTTATGTAAGGCGAAATCTCAGGACTTCTCTCTGCTGCATGGCTATCTCCAGACCACCTTGCACGGATCGGATGCGTTTTCTTGCTTTTGGTGCCGGCGTCCTTGATAATACCCTTCGCGATCACACAGATGTTCGAAGTCTCAGGCGTTAAATACCATACTCCACAGTCTGAGGCCTGAGGAGTCTGGCAATTCGGTTCAACGCCAAGCAGCACAATGACTGTTTCCCCTTCTACAATCCCGACATACGTCTATTGCGGATATGTTGATACAACTGTTATGCTTTGTGAGTACCGCCCCCGTTTACATGGAAACTCGAAGACCGCAAATACAGTATCAAGCAACGAGCATTGCATAATCAGTGACTGTTGGGATAGTCTACTATTTAACCTGCTTATGTACACTAGTAAACGAGCATCACACTGCACTTCTTGTCAACTCTCCCTATCATTCAGAGCGCGCCACTGGCTTGAGTCCTTGATTGAAGCGCAGTACTACTTAGGCCCCGTTCGATGACACCGCTATCCGCCGCTATGTTATGCTATTCTCCGTTATGTTAGCTGCTTTGATGGTTAGTCAGCTCAGGTCACAATGTGTCACGACAAGGAGCCAATAGAAGCGAATAGAATGTGAGCAGACGTGACGAGAGGTGACTTACAAAATAAATTAGAGGATAAGTCTAACAACGTTGTAACAGAGTATAGCAGTTGATAACAGAATGGTACTGACTTCTAGCCTTATTAGGTGCGATAACGTAGCGTAACGGGACCATAGCGGTGTCATCGAACGGGGCCTAACCGATATTGAGGCACTTGCAGATAAGTCCTATCGCACCGACAGTTGAACGCGACGGGATCCCCAACATGCGTTGTGCAGCCCTATGATAGTCTGCCAAACGTGATATAACAATAGACAAAAGGTTCGAAAGGACGGCTGTGGCGGCCGGCCGAGCGAGCTTGGTACGGGAGCAGCCGGATCACTGACAGCTTTGTGGCGTCGACGCATTTGGCATGCCACTCGGGAACCAGCTGCCACTGCACAACTCGTACCATTACTACCACAAGTTTGTATGACAGACATATACTTTTCGTTACACGCGTACCTGAAGCGGCCTCCTCCGTTGCTCGAGGCTGGGGAGTTGCCGTGCAAACACAACCTCGCCGCGGTGGGGTCAAAGTCTTCAAGCTTAACCTCGCCTGATGATACTAGTACGGCCGCAGGCTCATATCAGTATTCACACGTCATAGAAGAAGACGAGTGGTTTGAAGAATGCCTAGAAAACTTCGTGGACAGCGTACAAGTAGCGCAATACGACTATCTCGACTTTTCTACCGATCGCTTGGAAACATTGTACGTCTTGTTACGAGTACCAAGCGTACACAATCGATATTGACATGCAATCCTTCACAGAGAAGCATCTCCATGTCTTATTGATAGATATATCGGTCCAGTAATGGAGATCATGAATTCTGTTTTCCTACAGAAGGGACGCTCCCCATTTGTCTTCGTAAAAGAGACGTTACAGGGTGAGTTTCTGTGACCACTCGTCACTAGTAACCGTAACTATTTGGACTGATATGGATTCATCTCGTGAAAGTTGAGAATGAAACGCTTGAAACCTTCTCTCTGTCGCTACAGAATCCGGAACGTACTCAAGCACCCATACATACGCTCGGCCAGCCCATCAGGTATTGGCCTTGCGGCATATACGGGATTTTTCTGGTGAGCTGTTTCGGAACGCTGCATCAATATATGGCTCTAAACGTAGAGGGGTTTCATTTATAGCCCCCTAGCTCGCTAGCGAGAGATACGAGTATCGTTCAGCTCTTGACTGGAGACTCAGTAGTGAGTAAAGTGTTCGCTGTCTTGCGCGCAGGGTTGGCCAAGCGAGGTGTCAATGTGCCGTTCGGAATAATGAGCGATCAGACGACCACGCTGGCCGTCTATACACTAACTGAAGAGTACGACCGTCGCGGATATAAGCTCTGCACTGGCGGCTTTGTCTCAGATGCGCACTCGCTTCGTTACATACTGGCTGCACTGTCCTACAGGATTCTCTACGAGCATCGGATAAGTCGTTACCCCAAAAGTGTTCCTCACTTACCACTCTATCTTGGTGCAAGTCCGTCGCAAGTCCCTGACATCTCAGATGATCCACGGTGGTTCTCGGATTTCGATATGTACACGATGCAACGAGACTGGAACTACTGGCAAGCCTTTCTAGAGTGGCGGGAGAAGATAGAATACGAAGGATCACAAGAGCGTCTTGAGGTAGGAAGTACCGTTCGCCTCGAATCCCGGGGTTTTGAGAAACGCATAGCAATGTTCGCACCGTCCTCACATCGAAAGCTGCCTCTTTCGAAGGTCGCATTCGACAACGTGCACGCCAATCGACGGTCGAGAGACGAAACCACGGACGCACTCCTCAACGCTAACGATGATCTGCCTTTCACCGTGACGAGGATAGTTCGCGTGCGAATGGGCGAATGGTCGCAAGTAGTATTCGGTCGGCTGGCTGGACACGAGAAGGAGCTATGCTTGAAGATTCTAGATGAAAGACGATTCCCAGCATTGGATGAATACGATACGAAATTTTGGCACAGCTTCCCTGCATGTTCTCGTCTGCCCTCTCTCGTGTTTTCAGAAGATCTCGTGAATAGGGAAGTTGCGGTCTATCGTTGTCTGCAGGAACTTCAAGGATCACTGCTGCCGCATTGTTATGGATTTCATGTGGTACGTTTGTCGATCGTTGATAAGAATGGTTGTTTACTGGCATCAATGGTAGATTACGCTTCCATCAGGACAGCAAGCATACGGCATACTGCTGGAACTCATCGATGGTCCTACTGCCTATGAACTACTTGATTCGCAGCCCCTTGACCTTGAGGACCAGAAAGCCTTGGTACGTCCCTCTTCACTCATGTTGGTCGTCGGAGATCCTCAACGCTGAATGGTTTACAGTTCACCAGCATCAAACACGGCATCTCTGCACTAGGCCATGCCACGATTTCCCAGTCAGACTGGAATACTAACAATATCATGTGTCCTCTCGACCCGTCTGGTAAACGTACCGCTGTGTTCATCGACTTCGCGTTTGCGTATTTGCATCTGGGTGACGAAGAAGGCATCAGGTCGTTCGCTGACACGGAGATGGTAGCGGCCAACCTAGGATGGGGATATCCTGGTGGTTCCGACTATATCAAGTCTATATGGGGCCCTAAGGATGACTTCGCTTTCTAAATTCTGTTATATTCCATGCAACGAGTATCAGGGGTACCCATAGACGATTGTATACTCTTCACTTGTCTATACTGCTGAAATCCTGATTACAAGTTTTATAGTGTCGCTGCGTATGAAACTCGAATCCGCACCGAAGTACTTACTGATGTGATATTCACCGCTATCCCGTGGTGATCGAATCAGTGAGACCTATGTGGCGTTATCCGTTTCTGCTACTCACTCATAAGGACTTACACATCCATCGAGTACAAAGGCCGGAAACGAACAGTGACGAATAATTCATTGATAAAAAAGATCTGCACTGGGAACTAAATAAAAACATGTCATCTAGGCCACATAAAAATCACGATACAGATCAGAAGTTGAGAGTGTGAAGATCGAAGGCTTGAAGCTCATAGGTCGGCTCCGTTCAGTCACAGCTTGATGTTCTTCAGCCTTTTCTCGAGTTCGTCGTCCCCGACATATTCCTCGAGTTCACGCCTAAATCTCTGGAGGGCACGCCACAGCTCCATTCCGAGCGCAAGGAGTGCAGTACCCGTGTCGTATTTGTGTAGTGACTTCACGTCCTGTTTCGCGTCTCCTGTTTGCGTTCGGGATGCGAAGTACCACTCAAAAGTCGAGTTGTCCTTATACTTGGGTGGATCATCAGGTTTCGTCGAGTTCAAGCGGGGCGGCATTGTGATCACGACACAGCTCACATAGTCACAGATGACGATTGTGTCCACATGGTAATCATGAGCATAGCGGACAACTTGCTGAATCATGGAGATCGTTCCTCGCAAAGCTCTGACTTTCCTGCGGTTATCAGAAAATTCTTTTAGAGGGTAACATGCGATCTCGAAGGCAGCGATCTGTCTCTCCAGTGTTCTGTCGTCCACTTTGTCGCTTAGAGGGATCCCGTTGCCATGTGCAAGGACTTCAAACAGAGCACGGCGTAGCGAGCCAAGCCGCTAAGTCGCAGTCATCAGCGATCATGGAGATTAACCTTGAGGTGTTGCTCGCATACCTTATATTCCACCGGAAGTTGTGACTTGAAGTATTCTTTCTTGTCTTTCCCCCCTGTAGCGAGTGCTTCTACGTCTTTAAGCGTCCAAAAAACACCTCGGGGAAGATATTGCTTCTTAGGGGGTTCATAGCCATCTGGAACAATACTTGCGGATGCTGCAGCAGCCTCCAAGTTTTTTCTCGTGCCCCGGCGGTTCGCCTTTCTCGCGCTCAGAACCCAGTTCATATCCACTCTCACCGAAGAACTACCTGTATCGCCCATCACAGTAGAGCTATCGGGGGATGGGATACCGTGCTCCGAAAGAGTTTCAAGTTTGAGCTCAAGAAGACTAAGTTCAGTATGCTTGGCCATAAAAATTGAAGATAACAACGGAAACCACTGATGCACTGCAGGGTTTTTTGCTTGCTTTGCTGTGGCCACAGAATGAATACGGTTTTTGTATTGGTCCGCACAAACCTGACTATTTATCGTATGCGTCAGTTTGCAAACTCCAGCCCAACGACTAAATACTGAGTGCTTGAAACTCACACTACATCTGACTCGTTCCTTGGGTACTCAAGCGTGACATCCTGACCACCAACTTTGCCTTCCTGGCTCTTACGGATACGAGGGTAATCTTTTGTATCATGCTCAAATTCTTCCACACGTGCTCGTAATTTGACGGCCTCGTCTTGTAGCTTCGCTCCACGGAAAGTCATATCGAACCACTTTGAAGTCTTCCCTCCCGGTCGGTGTTGGTGGGCGGGTGCTTCCAGAAGAGACTGGCTTTCGGGAGATGAGTCCTTAGTAGCCTTGAAGTCGATGACATCGGAGAAGTCATGCGTGTCTTGGCATAGGAAGTCGACTAAAGTCATGCCTTGGTCAGAGTTTGCTTGTATACTGGACATACTGTGTTTGAAAACAGCGAAGACGAAGTACGGGGTTTGAGGTCTGAGGTTTGAAAGTACGAAGCGAGGCGGGGTTGGAAGGAGTGTTGGATATGCAGAAGAATCACCTCAGTCATGCGTCTTATATACCTTTCGGCTGAGGTGGCTCGCCACTTAGGACGCGAACCTCGCTGGTATCACTTCTCCTGAAGTGGTAAAGGAGTCCTGTGGCGAGAGGAAAACCCCATCGCCCTGCCACAAGCCTGCACAGGGCGTTGTGCAGATACCTTGTCGTGTGGCTCGTGCCACAGTAGAGACTCAACTGCCAAGATGTGGCGAACTGCGGACGCTTCCCGCGCATCCGCTTCATGCACAGTCGCTAGTTTCCTTATCCTAGCATAGGATTGATATAGAGGTGCTTCAGTAAAATCAGCGCTATCATACTTGAGCACTTCAGTAAAGCACAAACACATCAAACCATGGCTAGTAAACGCACTGAGCTGTCACTATGTAGCATTTTGAGTACGCCACGCCAAAAGGTTAGTGGCATTGCCAGTGCCAACGGCCACTGGCCGTGCTCCGATTCGCCGTTTGCAAGTGGCGTTACTGGGGTTACTTGACCAAGTCGACTTTCCTGATGAGGCATTGGTTGCTATGGGATACAACTTGTACAAGCGCAGCTACCTTCTCCACAGGATCTACTGCCTCAAAGTTGCACGCTGAATGTTGAACGTTGAACGTTGACAACCCAAAATGTGCGACAGTGCCACCAATGTGAACGGCAAACGCCGTAACACAGGCGCCCATGTCCTGCACTAGTATATAGTTGGCACTCAGGCTGAAACGCCGGCTCAGAATCCCCTACTTATATTCCCACAAAATTGCCCTGATCGTTCTGTACTGTCTCGCAATCCCCTCTGCTCTTACCTCTGCGATGAAGAGTTCAATATTCTCACTAGCCGACTACTTGAAGCGTCAAATACCGCCACTCCACGACGTAGACACTGGTACTTCATGCAAACACGCTGACGTTGCAGCCCCCAGACTTCCATCACCCGCGCCCGACCAGTATTCACACGTTATAAAGCGAAACGACTGGTTTGATGGATGTACCGCCACACTCTCTGAAAGCGTGCAAGTAGCTCAATATGAGTGCCTCGATTTCCCAAGAAATAGGCTACAGCAGTTGTACGTCCCCGTGAACGGGTTTGCTGGTGACAGTATTGACGAGGGCATTCATTTAGTGAAACTTCCAGTTGTCTGGTTGACAAATACGCTGGCCCCGTGATTGAGATAATGAACTCAATTTTTCTCGTGGAAGGCCACTCGCCCCTTGTGATGACGAAAGAGAAACTGAAAGGCAAGTAGTCTTGCACGGGGCATACTGTTCAGCACATGACTCACCCATCGAGCAGTGGATGATGAATGTCTTGAGTCTTTCACTTTGCTCCTCCAGAATCCCGAACGCACGTCCGCCCCTATTTATACTACTGGTCAGGTAGTCCAGCACTGGCCTTGTGGCGTCTTCGGAATATTCCTGGTGAGTTACTCTTGTGATGCTTCGCAAATGCATTTCACATGACGAATATGATCTTTCTGTTAGCCCCCTGGCTCCCTGAATAGAGAGACTGATATCGTCTCCCTCTCACATCATGAAGGGTCACTTGTAAGTAAAGCGTTTGCTGTGTTACGTGCAGGGCTAGCCCAGCGAGGTATCACCGTACCATTCGGTATTCTCAGTGATCAAACGACTACTCTTGCCGTATATACCCTTTCAAAAGAGTACGTCATGTATGGACCCCAACGAGTGTGTACTGGCGGTCTTGTATCAGATTCATACTCCCTTCGTCACATCCTAGCTGCTCTGTCGTACCGAATACTCTACAAGCACGAGATAAGCCGATACCCCAAGTCCGTTCCTCGTCTTCGACTATATATGGGCGTAAGCCCTTCGCAAGATCCCGTCCTATCCAATCCACGGTGGTTTTCGGACTTCGACATGTATACGATGCAACGCAGCTGGGACTATTGGCTAACATTTCGGGCATGGCGCAAGAAGGCAGCATACGAAGGATCGCAAGAATCACTAGATTTAGGAAGCACTGTTCGTCTTGAGCCCCATGGTTTCCAGAAACGACAAACGATGTTTGCGCCGTCTACACACCGTAAACTGCCTCTCCCGCAAGCTACATTCGACAGCGTCCATGCCAATCGACGACCGAGGGACGAACGGACTGACACTCTTCTCGACACTAACGATACCCTGTCTTTCACTGTGACGAAGGTAGTGCGCGTAGGGATGGCAGAATGGTCGCAAGTTGTATTTGGTCAACTCGCGGGACACGACAAGGAGCTGTGCTTGAAGATTCTCGACGAGAGGCGATTCCCAGCCCCGGAATCACACGAGAACCAGTTCTTTGGCGGTGACTTCGCAAATTGTCGTCTACCCTCGCTTGTATTTTCAGAAGATCTCGTGAACAGGGAAGCCGCGGTCTACCGTCGTCTGCCGGAACTTCAAGGGTCTCTGCTTCCACATTGTTATGGTATTCATCTGGTACGTCTTCTCATCGTACTAGGTCTTAGTAATGGCATTCTGACGTCAATTGTTTCATGATAGATTACACTTCCGTCTGGATGGCAAGCGTACGGTGTGCTGCTAGAAGTGATTGATGGACCTACCGCCTACGAGCTGCTTGAATCTCCCCTGAGCCCTGACGTTCAGAAAGATTTGGTATGTCGCTCTTTAACCATATTGGCCATCGGGAATTTCTGATGCTGAATGAATTCAACAGTTCACCAGGATCAAACATGGTATCTCTGCGCTTGGCCATGCGACGATTTCTCAGGCAGACTGGAATACGAACAATATCATGTGTCCTCTCGACCCATCTGGCAAACGAACTGCAGTATTCATCGACTTTGCGTTTGCGTATCTACACCTCGGCGACGAAGAAGGTATCAGGTCATTCGACGACACGGATACGGTGGCGATGAATCTGGGATGGCCATACGCTGAAGGCTCTGATCACATCAGGTCTGTCTGGGGCCCCAAAGATGCTTTTGCCTTCTAGGCAGGCACCGATTTGTGGTAATCCGGATGCTGTACAGAGCTCATTTTGTAGCGTGAACGTTGGCGACATGAATAGTCAATCTGTATATTACTACCTCCAGTAGCGCAGGGATATTCTAAGTTGTTTGCGTTGTAAACTTTAGCCATACCAGTACCATCGATGATGCGACCCAGCGGAGTTCGCATTCGACGAGAGGCTAGAACGAACACCATACATAAGTACCAATAACCAGTCGATTCTACACTTCATTAGAATACACTACTACACTTCCAAGTTCCGACGTCCAACCATCCAACCGTGCGTCCAAAAAGTACAGTCATCTCATTGACCCACTCACTCACTCGATAGCACTCATCGCAGCCACCCCCAACACCAAGCTCACAAGTGCCATCATCTGTCTCTTCAACCCGCTCCGCCACATCATGGGATCCATGACGAAGTCACCCGCGAGCATCTCCACGCACGCGGCGTATATGAGCATACCAGCAGACGTCGCCGAGAGGACGCCCTGCATCTGTTTGAGTTGGGGAGAGCCTGGCGAGGTGGTCGAGGAGAACGCGGCGAGGCCGATCCAGAGACCGGTGGGGGTTGTCAGGGCAAAGGTGAGTGTAAGGAGGGGTTTGAGGACGTGTCCGGGGAGGCGGGCGAACGCTCCTGTTTATGTTGATGTAACGTTAGAATACTGTGAGGTGAGTGGAAAGGTAAGACGAACCGTGCTTAGTCTCGGACGGTAGGGCGGCTATGCGAATGCCTAACGATAGCCCTTCGAATATTTGGTGGAAGAGGATAGCGGTCACGAGGGTTGCTGGTGGGAAAGACAACGTTAGTTGCTGCATGGGAGACATGGTGTGAGAATACCTACTGAATTCGCTGCCAGAAGAGACGGACATCGTTAGCCCGATGACCAACGAGTGCAGCATGATACCAATTTGGAGAATCTGTTCGCGAGGTGAGAGCATCAGCAATATATACAAACACCGAGTGGCTGGAAGTAAGAGCGTACCAAAATGCCGACTATCTGTCGCCTACGCCCGACTTTCACCTCTTCTCCAATCTCGCTACCGTCCTCATCATCACCATCCTCGTCAGTATGCCAATTCTCCATGTCGAGATGTGCGTGACCGTGACTATGATGCGGGTGCGGATGACTGGCTTCCGACTGCGACTGGGGGTGGTGGTGGTGATGATTATGCAGCCGACGCCGACTCTGCTCCTCCATCTGCTTCTTCTTGTTCCTCTCTTCCTCACTATCCTCATCATACAGCACTACCGCAGCGACCTTCTTACCAACGGTAACTCCGCCCGCTTTGCCCACCGTTGGAGGGAGACTATGGCTCGCGTGGGTATTACGCGACTCGTGTCGGTGGTGTGCGCCTCCGAAGATGATCTCCTCATCTGGATCCGTGACGGCTGCTTGTGCTTTCTGGATGAGGGACGCATGGGAACGCGACTTTCTCGGCGATGGACACACTTCGACGACGGGGACGCGGTCGGAGGTGCCGTCTTCTTCGGCGACGACTGCGTATCCTGTGCGAACTGTCGACGCGCGAGACGGGTCTAGGAGGGGAGTTTGTTCGTGTATGGACGAGGTGTCGTCTGGGAGGTCGCGCGTTCTTGAAGACGACCGTGATGGGGAATGTGATGGGGAAGGCGGTGCTGATGAATAGGATTGTAGGTGGTCGACGTACGCGGTCGTAATATCTGAGGGTACTTTGTTTAGCGGGTAGAGAACACTTATGAGGAAATGGTAAACGCACATTCGACTAGGAATATACTGAGAAGGGATGCGAGGCTATTGTCGAGTTGTACGACGATAAGCGTTCCGAGAATGTGGTCGATACAAATATTACTCACATGATGAACCCCGTCCATTTCGACTTGAGGGCATTGAATGAGTCCGGTAAGAGGTGCACGAATGCTGTGGATAGGATCACCCCTGTACCAAAGTGTTTGCCGATGAAGAAGACGAGCGACGGTATTCGGAGGTACCTCACTCGTTTCGAAATCGCTGGGAACGCCACAGCTACATTCTTGTCTTTCAGCACGATAGAACGTAGCCGAGGGAGCTTGCGACGTACCGAGGAATGAGAGCAGGAATATCGCGAAACTCACGCCCACTTTGAAAGGCACTTCGCTCTCCTCAATAATCATGGCCACTACCTTCCCTGCTGCTTTCGAACTCATTCTGTTGTTTCAAGAAGACCGAGTCGTGGTCGTGTTTGGTGGAGTTGTAGAAGGTTGCGGGGCTCGGAGATGAAGAGTGGAACCAATTGGAAAAGTCGAATTACTTCCGGCGGTTTCTTCGTCGAGCTCGTCGCTGCCCTCGAGATCGTTGTCGCTGTTCAGGACGAAAGCAGAGCAACTTAAAAGAGGGATTGCGTTTCGAGAACCGCATCGGTCAAGCTTGCGCATTTGGTAGCGTCCAGGAAAGCGATGCTAACGTTTGTCATTAGAGTGCCTATTTAGTATGGTAAGTAATCCTAATAAGGCGATAAGTAACTTGTACTGTATGGCGCCCGGCCGATAAGTAGATTACTTACCTCCATACCTTTTGCACCTTAAACTTGAACATGAACGCCGCTCGCTGCTTGATGCTGTGTTGGCATCTGTCGAGTTTCATATCCAACGTGGACGGTACTCACAAAGCATAACAGTTGTATCAAGATGTCCGCAGTGCACACAAGTCAGGAGTGTAGAAGTTTGGATGGTCATTTCTAGCATTCACTATGGCGCCGACCACAAAAGGATTTAGAAAGCAATATCATCCTACTGGCCCGCGGTGCACCGGTGGGCCCACAATCGCACAGGGCATGATCAGAACGGTCAGGGTATGCTTATTCTACTCCCATACCCTCGGTGTCGAACGACCTAATAACGTCTTCCTCAGGTTCGCCGCCAGCCTGAGGAAGGGATGCGCAAACAGAATAATAAACACAACACTTCGCTTCAAGCCGGTGGCGTGCCAGTGTACTACACTGGCACTTGTATTCTTCCTCACGACTGCACCGCGTTAGTGTAACCACAACAAGTGTATTTCGGAGGCTGTGGTTATTGGATGTATCAGTGCCCTCGTTTAGAGCACGCACGAAGACGGCAGTGGCACCAGCCCGCAACGCCACCACGCATGTCGTGGTATAGTATAAGTAGCATCGGCCTCTTCCCTGCTTCTGCATCTCACCCAACAAATTCATCACCTACCCTCACACCAAGCTCTCAATCCCAGCCCAATTCCAATCATCTGCCGATTATATTACATGGCTTCCAAACGCGCTATCATCACGGCCAACCCCAATCTTCCTGTCAATCGTAGGCTCATAGATTACACTGCTGCGACTCCGGACGACGGCAAGATTCCTTGGCGGATGGAAGATCACGTCGAAAACGCGCAATGGTTCAACGCCACTTTCCAAGGAGCGAAGCTGAATGCGCGACCCGGGGTCATGCCGGAACGAATTACGACATTTGAATCTATTCTGAAAGGCACAGAGGACCGTTCAAAAATCCCAGCCGTGCACAAAGTAAGTAACTCCTTTTCCCCACGTCTCATCTCCCTTTACTGATAAAGTCGAACACAGCCAAACGGATCACTGCACCGTGCTCTTTTCGAAGTTCTCGCCTACAACGGAGGGCTCGTTCTCAGCGACTTCGACAAGCTGGACACCACGGTTCTAGAGCGTCACATCGCGAACTTCGAGAGAACACGTCACGAGCTTACTCAATTTAACGATACGAGCGAGAAAATTCATGCTTTGCGGGAAACGGTGCGGATTATCCAAGAAGCCGCCCGCTGTGCGCACCATCTTGCGGTCAACACGGTTGCACTGTTTGACTGGGCGAGCTATGTGCTGATCACCGTTCCGCTGTGCGATGAGTCTAGGACATACAGGGAGGACTGCGTCTTTGATTGGGAATTCTGCTCGCGAGACTTGATAGGTAAGAAGCCGATTTGAAGGAAAGCCGTGTGAGCACTCGTTTGTGAACAGTGTTGAAGACACAGATATCAAGGCTACTGAAGAGGACTCGCTCTTCAAGGATATCATCGATAGGCTATCTGGATCTCATTTTGACTACCGGCCCTATCAATCACTGCTTACTATTACTATACTTACCTTGTACTGTACTGTATTGGGCATCTTATATAAGCCGTTCCTGCTTTTTATTTCCCGTAGAATATGACCTGTTCTCATACATAGCTGAGACAAAGCCAATCGCAATAAGTATCCGAGGCCAACTTATATGAACTCCTACTGGCAGTCGCCACATTACCGAAAGGGGCAGTCAATGTGTAGCGCCCAGAACCGAGGCTTCTCGGCACAAGCCGTAACCGTGACTCTCCACCACTGTCTTGTCGCTCCGATGGCAGTATCTAAGAACGACCTGGTCTGGGTGCTACGCTACACACTAGCATTGTAATATAGTATTGATTTGCCGTGCTACGCTCACCGCGACACCCGGCAAATCGCATATATGAGAAGTGGCTTTTGGCAAGTTATAGATGGCTGGATGACTAGACAGGCGGGGCGTGGGCCCCTGACAGCAGCGGTGAGTTATGAGTCCTTTGTTCCATTGCGCTATGTATCATTTTCTTCATATTTACGAGGCTAGAGTTACCAGAATACTTGACAGCCAAAGCAGCAAACCATACTACTGATAGACCCCGCAGCCGACCGGTCACCGTACTGTGGGTGATGCGTGAATCGTGCAAACGGCAATCTCCAGCATCACCCATTGCTTAACTTGGATGGGAGAAGAGGGTAGATAACGTCCATATCATGGCTGAGAGGTATCGTGATCTGAATTCCATCTCGTGGTACATACAATTGATTCAATTTGATTACCAGCAGACTGGCATCCGGGTCTCTGGCAACATCTACCACCTTCCAGTTTACTGTCAGCGTGACATTTAGTACTTGAACCAAACTATACTCA
This sequence comes from Irpex sp. M6601, assembly GCA_037039805.1. NCBI lineage: Eukaryota > Fungi > Basidiomycota > Agaricomycetes > Polyporales > Irpicaceae > Irpex > Irpex sp. M6601. The sequence goes on along the minus strand of JAXQGN010000100.1, from coordinate 123,428 downwards.
AGAACGCTACAGATACGATGGGATCCAAGAACTTGATTACGATTCAGTACTCACTGATGCGCCCATCAGCTATATCGGAGACCACATTCCGTACGCGGGTATCTGCTTGCGAGCGCACTCTACTGTAAGTACAGCTTCCTTGATACGACAGCTAGATAGAGCTCTACGCACGGCTTTCTATAGCGTCAATCTTTCCCAGCGGAGGTTTTGTTGAGCTCTGATCATGCTGAAATGATTGTCGCAGGTACATACTTGCGTTCTTTACGTTCGTCGCTGGCAAATGATCAGAGCGTACATTCGTAGAATGTGTAGTTCCAGGGTCATCAAATTTTCAATCCTCCAGATGATGCTGAAGCATATGCAAGTGAAGAACTGCCATCATCTATGATCGCCTGACAGGTGCAAGAATAATCGGGTTTGCTACCTTTACCCGCGCGTCCCAAGGACTATAAGTTGTAAAACATCAACAAATCATGGTAGGTGGTTTTCCTCAATATCTCACCCTACGCCACCATGCCACTGGTTCTCCCCAATCTCTCACCCTATGCCACCATGCCACTACCCCCTGAAAATCCCATTGTCCTCGATCTAGGAAGCAGTTTTGGTGTTATACTCATCGGGAATGTGCTCTCGTTCGTTCTATGGGGAGTGGTATGCATGCAAGCGTGTGTAGAAGTTTTACATGCACTTCCATGATGATACTGAAAGAAAAATAACAGGTTCCTGTACTACTCGACGTATGCGAGAACCAATATATATCCGTATGTCAATTGTCTGACCTCTCATTAACTTTCCTAGGTACCCGAATGACCACGTGTTCACGAAGATTCTGGTATGTGGCGTTATGACTTATACTCCATGTCCATTTGTATAATGCATCGATAGATTGCAGTATTGTGGTACGGCAGTCTCAGATACTACTTCGGTGCCTGAACATCGAAGAGAACTCATTATTTCATAGGGCTATGCAGACCGCCAGTGTTGTACTGGGATTTGTCTCAGGTGTGTATCGACATACCACCAGGTGTATAGTATATATTGCTTACGGTTATACATGCTACAGTATGGCACCCACTCATCGAGCACTGGGGCAGCATAGAAGCTATCGATGATAACGTCTTGTGAGTCATGGTTGGGGGACGTTCTGGCTAATTCTCATTTCCTTGGTCCGCAGCGATCTGCTTGTGAGTACAGTGTCTTTACGAGTCACAAAGCGACAAGCAAAGGTAACATATGTTGATCTCTGAAGCATTCCGACTGGATAGGTGTAAGTGGTAAATAAATCAATGAAGTCACCCTGTTACTCACGATGACATTGATCACAGGGTATTGTAACGACAAGCATTCAGTTCTTCTTCCTGTGGCGAATTTATCGGCTGGGAGGTATGTGTCGACTTAACATGAGTCTCTATTCCGTGCTCATCCATGGCACAGGATACCACACGTGGAAGTGGGGTGTTATCGTCTTTGTGGTAAGCCCGTTGCAGGGATCATTCCCGTTTGGTTTACATCAAATCTCCAAACATAGGTTATTGCAGGGCTATATCAGACAGGTGAGCGCTGTAGCAATTCACCAGTCAATCGCGCCCATCTAACCATCTGTTGTTCCATACAGCTGCAGGCATATGTAAGCTTGCAAACACCATCCTATGGCGCCCGAGTGGATTTACTGATCATTTCCATGACGATATGTAGCGTACGATATACTAGGGTTCGTCAGTTCCGTGTGAGCGGCTCGTTAATGGGCTTCCGTTGATGCTCGGACACAAAATGTCTCGATAGGTTACAAGAAGATACTATTGCTAGTACGAACAGACCAATCCTGAGGGTAATTTGGCTTTGATATGGCTCCTCGCGGATTGCTAACTTTCTCGCATAGAAACTTCAACTTTCGGATAGGGCCCTCACCGCCACCATTGACATCGTCATCTGCATTTCGCTCGTCAAATTGCTCCTGCAGAATGGTATTCCTAAGTTCAGCAGGTGCATCCCGTTTCTTTCTATATCATCCTGCCATCACTACCCTGTTAACGGCTTACAAAAGGACACGGGCCCTTCTCTATCGTGTTATCATTGTCACCATTAACAGTGGTCTCTGGACGGCTATACTAGCTGTCATAGACTTCATACTGGTAATTTTCTCCCTCGGATAATTCTCGTGACATATTCTGACATCTTGCAGATGGCGACGCAGCCTGGGCAATTTTATTACTGTATAATCGAGCTTCCCATCCAGTCATTTTACTTGGCAACTTTGCTGTCGAACCTCAACGCGCGTGGCTATGTCAGCGGTCGAGAGACCGAGTGGAACGAGTACCTTTCGGTGCTCCTAGCCGATTCCGAGTCAATCAAGGTTGCGGGTTCCCCTACTTCCCACAAACGCCAATCAGCATATGCATATGTTCTGAAAGACATGGTTTCGCCTAAAGACGGGCTCTCCTCGGGTACTATCCGTCTAAGTGGTAGAACAGACATGGTAAGACATACTGAGCTGTATGCTATGATTAATTTCTACTGATAAATCCGTAGGATCCTGTGACTCGGAAGGCAGCTAGCAGCGTTATTTCGTTCGCAGAACCAGGTTCAGTTGGATATCAGTGCGTTGTCTTGTTTTCAACACGCTTTGCACGACTTCTCACGTACTCATAGCAATGCCTGATTGTTTCATCGATGCCCATCACCAGCTGCGGAGTATTGCTCTCGCCATCGTTCAGTGCGCGCGCCATCGTGCCGGTTCGCTGGTGAATTGTAAAGATCTTGTCACGTTATTATCGCTCCCAGGCCACCATATGTCATCTATTTGATCCTTCTTTATGCCATAGAGATGGTAGAGTACAGTAGGAATGAGTCTAAGTTATCGCAGTGGTGTCACTGGCGTGGCCACACTCGTAGCCGTTTCGCAAACCGAATTACCAAAAAGGGCAACACACCGCTGGCTTCTTAGCGCTTGCGACTTCAAATTTCAACCCCAGTAAGAACGCGAACTTGCCTGATATAGCACAAAGTAGCTCTATGTATGATGCAAGACCTCGCAATACAAAACGAACCTTTTCGCTATGTACTGCTATATCGCTCATGTGCTAAGTCCATCGACCAGCCATATGCGTCTCGCTCGAGCTAGCGTTATATAGCTTGATGTAGCCACGTCGTCTTGCTGTATATAGTGCGCTCTAGCTGACTATTGCGAGTTCTCTACAACGTGCGCCATATCCATATTGCACTGTCTAGCGGCCTATAGACATTTACGTAGCATACAATACAACCCATATAGCACCATGTAGCCTCTACTGACACTACTCCTACCCCCACCCCATCCCACGTAACACTGCTAGAGGGCCGTCGTTTTGAATAGGACGTGTACTGCAAACACAATCACATACTGGTAGGTAGCCGTACGGCTGTATGAGCCTCTCGAAAACATCACGGTGAAGACCTACTCACCTTCGCTATGCTTGGACGTTCGCACTCAGGCTAGCACCGTCCCGACCCCGACCCCGGCCTCTACCACGGCCATGGCCACGCTCGCGGGCATTGTTCCGGTGTGCGGCTTTTTCTTGTGTCAGTACGGCGACCTCGTCAGAAAACACCTGGGAACAATTCAGTGCTTATCACATATTGAGCGCAAGTTACTGACCGTCATGAGTTCCTCGTCGTTCTGACATTCCTGCCAGTAAGCATTGAAGGCGGCACAAGACCCCTCTGGATTCTTCTTTTTCCAATGGCGACCGCATGCATTACTGTGCTATGCGGTCAGTATAGTACCATCATACAAGCCTAATCGAACTCACCAAACAGTGTTCTGTGGGCCCGGCATGAACACCTTTGAGGCCCCCCTTCCATTACCTGATACCACTCGTGTTTTTGTGCTTGTGCTTGCTGCTACAGCCGATGTGGGCACGGTCTCGCTAGCAACACCGTCCGAGTCTGTGGGTTTCGTCATCTGAGGTGCATTCGTCGAGCTAGCGGCTACAGTCTCGGTGGTTGTGCCAGTGCTTGCCGTCGAGGAGGTCTGTGTATCGCCCGCTGCATGAGATACTTGGACAGGGACCGATCCAGCGGTACTCTGTGGACCGTCTGCCAGTGCGGAACCATCTGCATGAGCAGGAATAGGTGCAGCGCGATCCGAGCCTTCGTGGCTGTGCTCATAGGTGCATTAGTAGAGTCTTCAGGTTAAAGGTAGCAAGGAACTCACTGCGATGGTTCACTCTCTGTCACTTGCGCTGCCACCGCATTGGCGTTATCCATGTTGGTAACTTGAATGCTCGGCGAAGCTTGAGAAATATCATTGTCGCCGTGGCCGTGCGAGACCTGGGCTCCGGTATTTGTGGGTAGTATTGGCGAAATAGCGTTCTCGGACACCGTCTCAGCGGTGATCTCCTGAGCAGTGTTGATAGCGGGATCCCTCGTCGTTGAAGGAGTGACTGCCATAGAGGCTCTTGATGCGACACTGAAAATGATAGTTAGCAGTCTGAGCAGCTTTGGAAAAGGTCACGTACATCGCACTATTCACGTTCAGAGCGGCGCGACGCTTCGGCGCATGCGCCTCTTCCGTAATCACAGTCTTGGATGCGCCGCGTTTTCGGCCTGCTCGAGATTGTTCGCCAGGGTCGACAGTGCCCTCGACAGTGCACTTGGCTGTCCGGTCGCTCTTCGCCCATTCGGGGACTTCTTTGTTGGCTGCTTCGTAACGACGTCGGTGACTGAGCTTGAAATGCGGATATTGAGTTTTCGCAAACTTCTCGGCCTTCCACCCGTCGTCGCACAAGCGGAAGATTGGGTGCGCGCTCTCCATTTGACGGCGAAATTCAGCCCGCTGCTCGTTGGTAGCATCGGAGTCCCACTTGTTTGGTGCGTTGCCCTTGTTTACAAACCCGTTAAACGCGCCACGGCTAGTAGTGCGACAGTTTACGAGCTCGAGGGAGGATGGTAACTGGCCCTGGCCATTCTTCAGGTAGGCGATATTCAGTTTACTGGATGGTGTCGACTCTTGCAGGTCCGTCTGGCCAGCACTTGCCCGGCGCGCTTCCTCTTATTCTTCCCTGAACCAATATAGCGCTAGGTGCTTATGCGTCTCGTAATCCAGCGGCCCAACTTGGGCATGATCCTCTTGCGCTGAGCTAGCGGACGTCTCGTTCCTAGACAGCATGTTTAATCTATAAAACAGCTACGATACGAGATAGACGTACTGTAAGGCAATATACTTCTCCATGAACAGGTCCATTATTTTTCCATAAGACGACATAGTCAGTGGCAAGCATGATACAGGTGTTTCGCGGGATACTCACTTTTTCTCGATAGCTTTCATTGCTGCAACAGCTTGGTTCTCGTCTGGCCCATCGCCCATGAAATACATTTTACTGGAAGGGATTTCTTTTGACTACAAAGAGTACGTCAGATGATATCAACTAAACACAACCTAAGCTGACAGATACCGGTTTAGATTCGAAAGGGATCATGTTATCCCAATCAGGCATACCCGGGCCTAGCGACAGGGGTGTAGAACGTGGCATGGAAGCACCCAAATTGTACGTGCTCCCGCGAGCCTGATTAGGCCGATGCGAGGACATCATGGTTTTGTACCTGGGAGATGTATACTGCTGCACAGAGCCACCAGTATGCAAATCGAAGTCACTGGCAGAAAGCTCACGGTGAGCCCGGTGCGCAAACTCTGCAGGTAATGCACCACTTGTCTCTCGATACTGGTGCGACATCATATTGTCGCTGGCGGAGCCTTGTGGCGATATGCCTGCTGATGTCGTATGGGGCCTGTCCATGTCCAAGGTCTGTCCATGGACGTTTGAAAGGTGCAGACAAGTTAGAAACGCGACGAGGTGAAGTGAGCGAGCCCAAAAAGCTCACCGGCGTTTGCCGTTTTTGGATTCCGACGCCGTCAGCCTCCCTGCCGTTCTGTATCACTACACTCCATACTAGCACATCGACAAGCAAGCGATCTAGGGAAATAACAGTTAGTATGTTTGCCCAACTTCTCGCTATAATTGGACTGACTTTACTCAAAGCGCATAACACTCCTAAATGCCAGTTACGGTGGAGGTGACCGTCAACGGGGTCCCCGTACCCAATCCAGCATCCAGCTTGCTCACAATGCTGGTGCTTCGTCCATCGAGAGAAGCAATGGTGTGTGGCTATATAGCAAAACAAAATCAGCTATCTGACGCATCTACGACAGAGCTACCGGCTTACCTTCACAGACGACTCAGCGCCCCAAGTAGCAAGCCCCGCAGTAACGTCCGGTCAGATGCCACCTGCAATTGTTTCATCGCCGGAACGTCGTCCTGTGGGAAGCGAAATCAGTAATGCCTCATCGGGAGCACATGGAACACTGCAATCCCATGCGAAAAGAGCCCGAGACGAACTAGGACTGTCAGAACAACCCACCAAACGCCCTCGTGACTCTGCTGGTACTGAATCTGGTAGCGTGACTCTCCAGGCTCCAGAGAGTCAAATCACTGTGGTCGCTCACCCCTCCAACAATCGCCCCACGCCTTCACCAGCGTTGTCATACGCTGATCTTCCCATCACGGCGGCAAGTGCGAGCCCGCTGATGCAAGGCGAAGTGCAGCCCCCTGATCCTGAGTCGCCTGGGCATGTACCATTGGGGTCGACGAAGGCACAATCATCAGGTGATGCAACACCAGCACCACTCCGAGTCGATTCGTCGCCAACTCAGCCCGAGTCGCCACGGTACGTGCTGCTCGATTCATCACAAACGGAGGCGGTGTCCCCACGCCACACGTCACCGGAGCCAGGCAACGTAACGCCAGCACTGCTGGACTCGTCGCCGACCCAACCTGAGTCGCCACTGTATGTGCCGCTCGATTCTTCGCAGACGGAGGCGGAATCCCCACGCCACACGACACCAGAGCCAGGAAACGTAACGACAGCACTGCTGGATTCGTCGCCAACCCAACCCGAGTCACCACAATACGTACCACTCGATTCTTTGCAGACGGAGGCGGAATCCCCACGCAAAACGACACCAGAGCCTGTCGAGTCGTCGCAGACACAATCTGACTCGCCAGGTACGCCTAATTAATCTATGAGTCTCTCCGCTTTTCTGATCTCTGCTAATTATTTACCTTGTGCTCAAGACGACGAAATTATCCCTGACTCCCAGGAGGAGGAGCTGGATATGTCTGGGTCGCCAATCGCAGGTTTATCGTGCCATGGTGAAGGTGACAATGAAGATTCCGACGATGAGTTCTTTGCAGCTGTGCGCCGAGGAATACATACCTGGTCCGGCACTCAATATGAAAATGTTTGCGAGGCTGTTTTCGACATGCCTTGAAGCTTATGAGGAGCAAAAGAGAGGGGAAGGGAGTGGGTGTTGGGAAGAGAGAAGCAAAACGGGTGTCACCACGTACTTGCACTTTGCGTTGATACGCGTACTTGACGTAAACCTGAAATCATTTCGTTAGCGCCAGCAGTTCTGTAGACTCAATGATTCAAAAAGACACAAATTCGTCGCAATTATTTAAATACATGATATACACAATACATGCTATCCTAAATTGCCTGCCCAGTCTGAACTTGTCCAGATGCCTCCTTCCACGCCTCGTCCACAATACCTGCGAGACCGTCCAAAGATCTCAGGGTGTGCGCTAGTATCCGCAGCACCGCATACTAGTCTATGTGGCGCTCCTGCAAGATTGCCCGTACAAGAGCTGGCATGCAATCAAGCAAGGCACGAACGACTCGGAATTGCGCTTGCTGCACCGAGGTCAAACTAGTCTAAGCTGAGATAGACATCTCCGCTCCGACCAGATGCCGTAAATTGATTGCGAAATTATTTACCAAGTATGCTTGAGCTGGTGAACTTGGTGCCGCTTCCTTGAGATCATCTGGTGTGGTACGGTCTGGGAAGAAGGGGAGGGTAACACCGCCGTAGAACTGATAGTATTTGTCGTTCCAGAGGAGATCTTGGAGGGGTGATACACGACCATCGAGGAGTTCATGCCGGTACCTATCCCTGTGACACATGCAGGGATTATCGACGAAGCGACAGCTGTATCTCATGATTTCCTCACAGAGGAGATCTGATAGGTGTTGTTCACATCAGTACACGAGTCACGGTGAACAGTATTCCGGAACGTACGGTGACGAGCTTTCACTATAGCGGCCGCACCAGATGCCTCTGTATTGCCACTCTGAGTCACAGTAGACATCTCTGTGTCCCTAATACCCAAGTGCCCTGCCTCCTCCCCCACTATCTTGTCGGTCTTGTCGTCAATATTCTCTTGAGCCTTCAATCGAGTTTCCACGTCTAATGAGGTTGCGGAGTCATTATAAATCGATTGTCTATGTAAGTAGGATATTGTTTCAGCAAGTTGATACGGTAAGTGATTCAAAAAGCACTTACATAAAGGCTGGCATGGCTCGAATGGGCGAAGAGGTCGTGGTAGTAGTAAGCAACCAAACTTGCCGAAATAGGCAGTCCATATGGCGCTCGGTATTGATTTAATTGATGGTACGGAGCGCCGTGCCGTTTGTGAGTGTCACAGTGTACATCATATGGCTCACACACACAGACTTTGTATCAGTTATTGCCCTTCATGCAGAGTAGATTTGTAGATGTAAAAGTGAGCATCATCATACTATCTACTCTTCTTCGTCGTCTTCCTCTTCTACTCCTACCAAGGACATTACCTCCAGCCCGATTTTCTCAACGACAAATACCCGGTTGGTAAAGTTTGCTAACGCAGGGTTGTCAAGAGGAGGATGTGGGACCATAGCAACTACAGCTGTGATCTCGCTCAGTTCGATTACCCGCAGACCAACATTCTCGTCTAGCTTTGAGCAGGACCAAAGCGTGTTTGATGACTCTCTGAGCAGGTCTGCATCAGGAGCGCTGTAAAAGTGAGCCATTGCAAAGACCTTTTCTCCTTCGTTCGCAGATCTTCGCTTCTTGAAGTAGTAACGTATTTCCGCAAAGTCAGTACCTTTCTCGTTGACAACCTGTCACATTGACGGTCAGTTACTATGAGATCAAATTATCGTGGTTTGACATTCTGACCTTGACGTTGCGGGCCATCCGAAGCTTGGTCAGAGATGTTCCTCCTTCTTTCCATAGCGATCTGGCGATCTGTCCATTGGGCAAACGCACTCGAGCCCACCGTGAAACCTTTGGATGCTCGTACCACTCATCCGGGATTGGGATGCCCTTGCTTGTGACAAACTCTCGCAGCGCAATTCTTTCAGCTGGAGTGACTGACCGTGCTGCTCGCTCTCTTTTGTGAAGAGGAACGTACCCATTACCCACAATTTCGGCTACCTTTGGAAGCGGCTTCGGAGGGTCGAGCTCGGGCAGCATGGCCTTGATGGCGTTGAGTTGACAGCGGCGTACAGCACGCTGTGACAAGTTCGCGAGGGCATTTGATGGTTGCCGTATTTCGCGTCCGAGATTACCCAGCGTGTTCTCCATGGTCCACTGCGTCACCCCAGCATATGGCCCAATTCTCATGGTCTCGGAAGTTAAGTGAGCAACGGCATGAATAGATTGGCGAACAAAGTGGATGCGGGCTGGATTTCGTTGGTAATACAGCTCCTCGAATTCGATGCAGAACTCTAGAAGAAGCTTATCTGCTTCCGTAAGTTCTTCCTCCTTAATCTTCTTCTGATGTACGATGCGGATGCCTCTAACCAGCTTGCAGAAGTTCTTCCAATATGGCATCGGGAGAACCCCATATAAGAGGCCGGGTCCAAGTCCATAAAGGTAATTAAGGAACTCCATCGCTTTATACCCACTATTAAGCTTTTCAGCGGGGTTTCGTGGAGGGCGGTCGAAAGAACCGGGAAGATAGGGGGTGGCAGCAGCGACCTGTTCTCCATGTCGCTTCCATACTCTGTCGTCACGTAGTACGGCCCAGTTCCATGTCGATTTGTCGTCTCCCAGGGTTTGGTCACATGTAATAGTTCCACGCCATAGCGAAATGAAAAGATCTGGTAGATTGAGGCCACCCAGATGCATGAGATCACCAGGGAAGCACCCAGGAATCGAGCAGATGCGAGACGGAGGCAGGCCGCTTATGAGAGAAGGTTTCGTGATGCCGGTATCAAGACGATTTAACCGGAACGCTCGCAGAGTGGTAGAGGCCAACACGCGTCGAAGGTTCTCTTCATAGCGGTCAATTGCATCGTTCGCAGATCCCGGCGTAGTGAGCGTGTGAAGAGAAACGTCTTCGTGCGAGCATCCCTCAACGTGTTAGTTGTTTGGCTTGAGACAGACAGGGTAATAGTGACCTACGTCAGGCTTATGTCGACCCTTCATGCCACAGTAGAGGCGACAGCCTTGAGCACCTGAGTGACCGACCAGCCCGTTGACCTCCGTCATTCCAGGGCCGTCAGCGGTCATGAAAGCGTGGAACAGAAAGGTGATGAAGAGGAGGTTGCGCTTCGCATCCCAGACCTTGAGACCGTCACGCATTAGAGCAGATATGTGATGAAGCCCTGGGAAAAGGAATGAGTCGATATTGCCGGGCTTGTTGGGTCCTGGAATAACACCGCCTACGAGAACATGTTTCTTTTTCTATCGTGCGTCTGGGGATCGATCCAATGAGACCCAGATGTATACCCAGCAATCGGAAGCCTTCATCCGGTACAGCTGTGCACCATCGAGTGAGCCCATGAGGACCGTAGTGTTTTCGTCGATGTCTCCGGCCATCACAGCCTCCAAGTACGAAGACCCATGGATATAGTCGGCCCACTCTGTAATACCTCCACCCGCCTCGAGTCCTGCGATGACTGCACGTGTACAGTTTGCACGATAGCGCATATTCACAGCGCTCTCCGATGAACGATACGCTGCCTGTATTTGAGGACCAATCGGAATGGTCACAAATCGTTGCCGGGGCTTCTTAGTACCTTTCGAGGCGAGGGCAAATGGGTCGTAGCGATTCTCCCCGCATCTAGGGCAGCGTGAATACTTCGCGAAAGGCCCAACGAATGCAACACAGCCTCCGATGCACATGTCGTTATGAATGGGATACACGCCGCTGATTTCCTGCACTTTGGCTTTGATGCGAGAGTGGCTGAGTAGCGTGATGTTGTGATTCCGAATAAGACTGACGCGTATTCGTTCATAGGTTTCCTCGGTGATGTCCTCGAGGTAGGTCTCAAGTGACTGGCGTAGGATAGGATCGTCAATTTGAAGTTCGCAAGTGGGGGGGTCTCGGAGTCGCTGAAGGAGGTCGGGATGGAGTTGAGTATTCTCGATAGTAGCACTCCGCAGCGCTTCAATGAATTCTTGAGTGCTCTTCAAGGCTTCGAGGTGAATCTGTGTCTGCTCCGGCTGGGGTTACTGGGATGGGTCCTCTCGAAAAGGTACACGGTCGCCCTCATTCGGCACGCCAGAGTTATCTTCAGAATCACCTAGCGCGGTGTCCTCCAGGCTACCGGGGTCCGGACGAGCACCTTCAGCACCAGAATGGACATCAGCTGGTGGAGGGAGATTACTGGGGTGGTGGTTCATGTCATCCGTGGGAGGGACATCCAGGTCCATGAAGTCGTCTTCGCGAGGGGTGCCGGGTAAGGTATCAAAGTTCGGCTGTTTGTTAAGATGAGAATCGCATTTCGTGAGCAGCCTGACATAGCCTTAACATACCTGACTGCCCGTGTGCTCTTGCGACTCTCCTAGTGGGGATGCCGAGTTTGGTGGGCCAACCGGATGCAACGACTCCTCGTTAACAGCCCCGGTTCTATGTGCGCGCTGGTCAGATGGCCCGGCCACCATCTGTTCCACAGGCTGGTGCGAAGCGGATTCTAAAGCCCAACATATCAGTCTTACTCTGCACGCTAATGTATTTGGTTACTGACCGTATGAGGAGCTAGAACGCGACCCACACCGCACAACTCCATTCTTGTGCATCCACAACTGGGTCTTCCCCAGTTCCTTACCACATCCCTTGCACTCCTGTTTCTTCTTTGCGCGTTCCTGTTCACGTTGACGCTTTTCCTCGGGCGAAAGAAGTGCTCTTCCACCAGCCATGTTCGCGGCCGTGGCACTATGGCACAGTATTGTTCAACACGATAGGGAAAGCGCTTACTAGTACATCACTCGCAAGAATGCAGCGAAACTGCCTCACATATGCGATGCCGTCGACTTTGCTATACTGCGCAATAAGAGAATACATTGGTGAGAGCGAGGGCGAAGTGCTGAGACCGCTCTGGCTACATCGAACTATAAGGCGCTACATGAGGCGGAGACGCAAATATTGATGTCAGACAGCGCTATATGCGGCTATATCCCGCAAGGACGTGTTCTCACTGGGTTTCAACGCTCATCTACACTTCTCTCATCCATGGCTCGCGTCCATCTAGCACCTTCAGTATCAGCTGTATGTTGCAGCAGGCTACATGCCATACAACTGTGGCTGAATATGAAATGCTAATGGCGGATACAGCCGTTCATAGTGGGAAAACACGCTCTACAATGGCATACACGACTCGCTGGCGCGGCTTTCCGATATTATAGCGATTCATCACGCAGCACGTACCGTGGGCTATGCGACGTGTGAATGTGGCATGGGATTGCTAGATTGCTGGAAAGACAGGCCATGGGCCCTTGGCAGTAGCAGTGAGTTGAAGGTTCTTTGTGCTATTGCGATCTTTAATATCGAGATGATCTGCAGTAACCACGATATTTCAAGCCAATTCGAGAGGCTGACAATGGTACCCGCAGTTTCGTATGCTTCTCACGGCCGGATTTAGGCTCTCGAAGCGCCTTTGGTGGCAATGGTTCGTGTCGTGGCCATGTTACTGCCAGTGTGGTGAAATTCCACAATGACGATCTGGACCTCAAAGGGACGTTTATCAAGCGATGACAATAGTCAAAATATTTATTCGTATCCAACTCACACAACGTGTCAGCAGGTATATAAATACTACGTCTCCTGCAATGTCCATCTACAGCCAACAGCAGCCTGTAAACCCCTTCCAGCCATGTCTCCTTCCGATCCTACTGCTATTTCTGCCTCCAATTCTCTCCGAGACATGAATAGTAGTGTGTCTGGCCAACTGCGCCTGCGGTGTCTTACTACGCTCCCCAAATACGACGCCAGCACCTCAACTTCCCCATCACCCCTGATTCTTTCCGGTGTTCTCACCCTATCCGCATTCTCCGCCGTACCAACCCCGGTGAACCAGACTGCGAGAACATCTAACTCGTTCCTCGGTCTGAGCAACGTCGACAGTCCCAGTCAATCCGACGTTCTGTTCTATGAACCTGTCCTTGGCTCGGATGCTCATGAAGGTACTTCATTATTTATTCACCATTTTCCATTTCAATGACGTGGATCACTTCACAGACAGTTTTGATAGTGAGGTAGACGTGGTCGACAAGCACGAAGCCGATTCTCTTGACATGAGCCGCTTCCTACCTTTCCGAGAGCTACCAGAGGACTCGCCAGCTAAATTCCTCGACTCATTCGAAGAGGGAGCGCAGGAGGCAGACTCTACAGATACTTATGCTCGTTTCAAGCGGGAGTATGACGCGCTGGTCAGCTCCGATGCATCCTCGAAGCGACCTCGGATGGAAGTCTCATCCAACGACGAGACCCCGTCTGCATCCTCGAAAGGCTCTCGCATTTAGCGCAGCAACTCTGCCCTTACACTGCATTCTCCACGAATATCTTAATCTATGGCCCAACCAGGGTCGTAGATCCAGGAGTTCATTCGACGAAGCTGAAAGTGACTATGTTTGTGAATTCGCATAAAGAGACAACTTTGGTGGCCACGTCAGGACAATTAGTTGTTGTTCATTATTTGCTACTTAGGCCATTGCAATCTAATTGTTTATTCAACTCTATCTCTCACAGATCTTTCTCTAGATGAGCACGGCATATGCCCGAGATTAGCTCGATCAAAAGACAGATGGTCGGTGCATGTTCTCAGGCGCCTACAGACTCGACTCTTCCCATCACTACTTACCTTCCAGGTTACAATGCCTCCTGCCCCTTCATACGCAACAGGATACATCCCCATCTAAGACTTCGAAACGCTTGTTTCGCAGAAGACACCTGTATCTAAGGTCTACGTCGGAGTGAACAGCCCCCTGAACCTCGCCACTCGCTATGCGCAAGAGTGGCGGCTCGATGGCCACAGCATGAGGCGCTGGGCCTTTGCCACAACCCTGTCTTGCCCGCCATTGGGCACAGCTTTTTTATTCCCCGTACGATGCAGCTCGCAGATTCCGCCACTCGCCTCTACCTCATAATATGTCGGAGTTTTCGCGCCAACGCGCTTATTAGGCCCAACCATCCTGGAATATAAGGACCGTAGCGTGACGATGTGGCCCCCAACGAATACCTATCGCTGCTCCCTACCACTACAAGCTAACCCTCACGCAGTACCACGTCACCTTTAGTCAGAGATCCCGCCTTTAAATTCCAAGATGGAACTTGGTATGTCTCCAGCGCTTCTTACAGTTTTTCAAGATCCTGACCGAACGATAGTTCGCAGAACTCTGAAAAGAATCTCAAGAAGCTTGCCACCAGATTACTGCTCGAATGAGTTCTCAATTAGAGCTGAGCAGTATGTCATCTTGAGAACAGGTGTGGTGTTCACGCATTCTAACTTCTTGCATGTAGGGGCGCGTTTCCTCCTTCTCCATCCTCTTTGAACGCTCCACACGAAGAAACATCTCCAGAAGAAGAGGCCCAGCAATCACCATTACGTCGCTCAAGGGCACCTTCAAGGGAGATCCCAGGTATTTACTGTGCAACGTTCGATGCACAATTTCACGACTAAATTCGGGTCCTCCCAGAACTGGAAATCCCCACGAACTCGTCGCCCGCGATTAATGCATTGCCTACACCTGAAGCATCTGAAGTAGAGGATGGCATTGCGCAGCATAGTGAGGTTGAGCAGACTATCAAAAGAGAGGAAGAGGAAGAGTCGCTGCATAGCAATGGTGCGTTGTGGCCACATTCTTGACTATCGTCCACTTGTGCCAACACCAAGTCCATCAGGCTCCGAGGAGAGAGGAGATGAAGACAACTATACTATAGCAGGAACCAGCGACGCAAGCGAGATGTCCGACGACACATCCGACGCCACCTGCAATTCAACGCCACCTCGTCAACCAGGGAGGGTGTATACACGAGTCCCCATGCAGCGAAACGGTACCCAACGTTCCATGGCCGAGATGAATAGGTACAACAACATGGACATATACGGGCAACGAACGATGCAAGCTCAAGAACGTCAAATACTTGCAGCGGAGCGAGCTCTTCGGTTGGCTCAACGTGAGGCTGACATAGCCAGGCGGACGTTGGCGGAACGAAGGGTCGATGTTGTCGCAGCGACTCAGAGACTTGAGCAACTAAGGGATGAAATGCACACCCTTCGTGCTCGGGCGCCGCAACATTGGGCACCGCGGGAGGTTATTCCGGGGCATGTGGCGGCCCGAGCTCAGCCTGCGCCTGGTTCCCTGCGTCCTCGACTACGGCTACGACCACAGCCTCAAGCGCAGAACAACCATGAAGCCAATGCTGCAGGCGAGGAAAACCCAGGACCTGTGGCGGGACCTTCCCAGCCTCCCCTACCGCGCGTACCACCACCCTCACCGTCAATAAGTGCGTATTTCAGCTTTCTCGTAGTGTTGTGACGCACGCTGATGAGATTCTTCAACTCGCAGAACCCGCACCCTCACGCTCGCCCTCTCCTGCTCCGTCATCAACAGGTAGCAATAAGCGTGCTAGAGAAGAGGACGGTGAACCCGCGGCAGATGACGCGGAATCAGACCACGCAAGTAGCGCAGGAAGGAGGACACGTATTCGTTTGGAGGACGCAGCAGCCCCAGCCCTAGCCCCAGCCCCCGTTCGGCGACCTTCGAGGAGATCAAGAGCAGTTCAGCCCACTGAGCCCGTACGAAGAAGTGCACGGCTGCGTGATGTTGCCTCGCGGAATCGAGCATTGGAAGCGGAAGCGTCGGTGGCTGCGGTGCAACCCGTAGAGGCTTCTCAACCAGCTGCGTCGTCATCGCGCGTGACAGACGGTATAGCGGATGGGAGCAGCTCAGATGCTCGTGGGCGCAAACGCTCTCGTGACGAAGCGGAGGATGCTGAGGATGGGGAGTCAGATGTGAGGAAGGGGAAGGGGAATGATTCCAAACGCCGCAGGCGGTGAGATATCTATTCTATTTTCTAGTTTTGGACGCGTATACCCCCTCTTGTCTGCCCGCTTCTATCTTTTTTCAACATTCACCCTATTCACTGGACCTTTTCTCGCTCACTTCGTTCCGGTTCATTCGTAGAATATTCCTTCTATTAGTTAACGTCCCCTAATCGTTTCCTCAGCTCACCATGCTATTTATTCCCTCATCTATTCGATAGTGTCTCGTTGCTGGCTCGTTTATTTCACAATCTCATTTCCCGTGTTTCCCTTGCCACCGTCACTGTTCATTGTGCCTGAGCATATGAGAGATAGCGAGTCGTCTGACATGGTAAGTCCTCTGATATGTTAACTTCCATTGCTCAAGTTCACCCCGGGTCTATACGATTGGATGAGACCCTCAATTTGCCAAGTCCTATCAGTGCAACAGCCTATCTATCGTGAGTACCTCGGACGCTATTGGGCGGGCGGTACAGCAGGACTGCCTCGTGTAAGCTCCCAATGTAACAGAACTTCTGAATTCGGCTGTGCCGGCCAGTGTGCAAACTCCGCTTGACATGCGGCTGGTCATTCAAAGTGTTCACTACATTGTCAGGAGGTGGGTCAGTACACATTGACGTTCGTGGAAAATCTTGGATGATAAGACACATCCAACCATACCGCGTTTTGAGCAGCTTTCTGCCGATGTATTATACGCTGCGGCCGTCGGTAACGTCCGTCCGCGATGAAACTGTGCAGAAGCCCATGAATTCCGATATGATATTGACAGCGTTACCTGCACGTTGTCTCATTTGTCAAGGACAAGAGAAATCCAATTCTGTAAAGGTGTTCGAGGACAACCAGACGTCAGGCTGAATAGCAATGTCCATGCGAAAGTGGATTTCGAGGTTTAATAAATACGTGAACGGCACATCATCAGAATATCATGACGTACCGCGTTCGAATGTCGGTACAGTCGTTGAATTGAGACAGCAGTCAAGACATGATGCATGATGCATGAGTACTGCGTACTCGAGTGTCTGCGAGGTAAAACGTCCGCTCAGGTACTGATAATGGTACGACCTACGGTGTCAGTAGTGTACGAGCGGAAAGGTATAAAAGGAGGGGCGACAGACCAGTAAATCCTCAGAGTCGAACAGCCAGTCCAACTCCCTCAGTCTCCAGCCACTCAGCTCAACTTACACCATGAAGTTCACCGCTGCTACCCTGCTCGCTCTCCCCCTTCTTGCGGTCGCCACACCTGCCCCATTGGCTGCTCGTCAGTCCGCAGGCGAGTGCAACACCGGTAGCATCCAGTGCTGCCAGCAGACGATCTCCGTGAGTGTATTCCCGACGATCGCCTCTTAAGGACCACGTCACTGATATCTGTTATGACAACAGAGCACCTCTAACGAGGCCAACGTCTTGGCGAGCCTGCTCGGCATTGTCTTGGGTCCCGTTGAGGCTCTCCTTGGTCTCGGTTGCTCCCCCGTCAGCGTCGTCGGCGTGGGCAGCGGCTCCGCCTGTAATGCGTCCCCCGTTTGCTGCTCCAACAACGCGCTCGTAAGTATCCATTTTCTCCTCAAACGATGCTCCATCCTGATTTCGATATAATAGGGCGGTCTCATCTCCATCGGCTGCGTCCCCGTCTCCGTCTAATTCGAGTCGGGCAAGATACTTGTTGCAATCGAGGAACATGTGAAGGAGTTTTGAATCAAGGAAATATTCGGAAAACCCCAGATGTATATTTGTACGACTTTACGGACTGATGACTTGATATATGCATAACTATGGACCTATGACGAACGGTTCAGCATGCAAAGCTGCCAGTGTGAACTTGCGAACCTACGGTAAATACGTAAGCTGAGTAACGGTGATACACGATACATACGATAGCCAACGGAAATACACATTCTGTGTATCGTAGTATTATATCTAGTTGGCCTAATAATGAACAGTCAGCTTAAATCTTGTTATGAGGACATGGCGGTCACCTTCCAAGCTACTATGTTGAAGAGGGCGTCTCGCGCGAAGGCGCATCAATGATCATTGCTTCACACTTTCCTTCTCTCCTTCATCTGGACCTCATTCGTTCAAGACTGCTCTTCCCGGAACTGGATCTCATATATTCAAGTCTCGACCGACTATAGGACGCGTGCAGAAATCTGGAAGCTGTTCTGGGTTTGGGGAGGGACAGAGATTTCGCTGGAGCCATTCAATATTTCGGTGAGGCCCATTAGCATCAGTGAAGATGGCCAACGCGAAGGATAAGCACTACTGGGGACAACTGCGTGCAGCATTGACTGCTGGAAGCTGGGATGCACACTCACCCGCGCAGGATCCCAAGGCGACTCCTCTGTCATGGTCAGATCTCCTACGCAAGTTTAACAAGCACTGTCGAGGGTATTCGGACGTTGCAGAGCTCACATCACAAACACAAGCTCTTTCTGTCCTATTATTAGGCCAGGATGAAGACAAGCCGTCTGAGAATCCAATCTCGTTGGGAGAGGAGTGCACCTTGCCTCAGGAAAGGGTGGAAGAGGCTTCTGCTGGATACGCGACGTTGCAGAGTCTACGCACGGCAGAGAAAGACGTACGCTCATATTGCTCAATCATACACCGGCTCTGACGATACAAAAGCCTGTGAAACTAGGACGTGCATATTATGCTTTCGCTCTTGGACGACCCTCAGAGTGCCTGTCGATCCTGGAAACAGTTTCACAGCTAACGGACGTGTCGACTCGGGTTCTGTCATACAGCACGATGAACGAAGATGGTGGAACCTTGCAACCTCCTGATGGGGTCGCTTCCTCTTCCACCTCTCGCACGGGAAGCTTCGTCTCTGCTTGGACAGCCGGAAGTTCAGGCACAGCAGTGGAAATTGCTGACGGGAGAACATGGGGCATGATCGAAGCTGTGCGTAGCATAACATTACAGGGTATGTTGATGATAGGGTCGTAATAACGCGCTCTGACTTTTGTATAGGCATGTCCCACGAACGTCTCTCGCCCGAGGATCTCGAAAAGGCGTTCTGTGCCTACGCCGCTGCTATACCGCTAATCACTATGGTCGTTAGTGAGCTGCAGAGCTCCTTCAACACTCCGGGGAACGCGCTAGCAACTACATTTCCAAAATACCGAGAGCTTTGGAGATGGACTGAGCGAGTGTTACGGAGAGCGATAGTCTTAGCCGCTCGCCTGTGCGACCTCAGCAACGTGGAAGAGGATGATCACTCACTGTGGACATTATTCGACCTCTACCGCGGATGCAGCGCGCACTGGCCACCAACATTCCGCCCTCATCTTCGCTCCTCTGTTGCCACCATCCAAGCACGCGCATTTGTGCTTCGAGCTCGAGTTGTGCCCTCAGATCTGCTTAAGGCCAAAGCACCACGATGGATAAGCTCCGCTCGGTCGGTCCTCCAAGAGTTCCGGTCTCTGTTGAACGTATCTACGCATTTCCCTCGTGCGGGCGAACGCAATGCCCGGGTGGAAGACTTCGTGGATCTCTGTGTGGCCGTATGGGAAGCTGATGGGGCCATCGGGGAGCAAGCAAGCTGGGTTATCGATGTCAGTGTCCCTTTAGTGTCAAATTACCGACTCATCATTTAACTCCGTGCCCTCAGCTTTTGTGGTGGGCCACTCGCCTCACTTTCAACTCGCTACGAATATATCGTCACATGTCACGGTTATTCTCCTCATCCGGGGATCGCGAGCTGGCCATCAAGACGTTGCGACTATATATCCAAGTTGTCAGTAAGGCTCGCCAGGGTGCAATGACCGGAAATGATAATGAGGAGACAACAAGTGCCTCGGATACCAGCTCAGAATTCGACACTGATCGCCAATGGGTTCAGACTCTGGTTCAGGGTTCACGATTGTTTTGCCGAGCGGCGTTGGATGAAATCGACTACAGCAAGAGAGTCGAGCTTGCAAGAGAAGCTGGAGAGACTATCCAGAAAGCTAGGACCCGACTGGATTTGGGAGATAATGAACTGGTCGCCAGTGTGCACCTAGCTGAAGGGATATGGTATTCCGTGACAGCTTACGTCGGTGGGTATTTAATTACCGTATTTTGGAAGATATCTCTCAACATTATTGCAGGACAAGACCCCAGAACCCGATCAGAACGCCTGAGTCAATCGATCGACTCGTTTACTACGTCTCTCCGAACCTTTCCTACTGCATCCACTCACCATCACCTTGCTTTGGCCCTATCAAGACCCGGTCCTATGAAAGATTTTCAAACTGCCATTGAGCACGCACGCGCCGCCGTTGAGCTCGACTCGAACGAACCACGTCATTGGCATCTGCTCGGCCTTTTGCTCGCTGCCACGGGCGACTGGAAAGCGGCGAAGAGCGTTTTGGAGATCGGTATTGGGCTTGTAGAGACGGATCTCGTGGAAGAGGGTGACCCGGGAGACCCGTCTGCATCCGAGGGTAATGGCCTTAACATTCGAGACTTTGCACACAGTCAGTCTGGGACTGTAAACGGCCAAGCAGGACCGGAGACGAGCAGTTTAGAGCGAATTCTCTCCAGGCATGCAACCGACATACCACCATCGGCCACGCTTTTGCGCCCGATAGGAGATCGTCCGCGGCCTACACATCAGGAGCGGTTCGAGTATGCGTTACAGTTGCGCATGACGCAGCTAGCCTTGACTGAGCATGTCGACGGCGTTGAAAACGTCAGTGAGAAATGGCTGGATGTATTCGCTTGGTTCCGAGAAAAGCGACCCGCCAGTCTTGACGATAGTATGTACTTCACGAGTTCCGTCAGGGAGTGGAATACTAATATTTACAAATGAAGGACGCAAATCTATCGACGGAAGACGCACCTCACAAGAAACTCGGCGAACGGACGCGACGTCCATTCGCACTCAACCTCCCCTTCGTACATCCATTGACGCACCTCGACCAGAACCAGACCAGGCTGTGAACGGTGCACCTACTGACAGTCAACCCTCAATCCCGACTCCTATCCCCATCACTATCACTCCCGCTAGCCCAGGTCTGTCCCAGGAAGATTACCGCAGCCCAGCATCTATATCCTCCGCTACCCCCGAGTTCGGAGAAAAGCGGTCTACTTCATTGGATGAAAAGGACAGAGATACTTCTCGAGGCAAGAAAGTCCGTGATGCGCTTAAAAGTGGTGTGCACAAAGGACAGGCGAGAGTGGTCACCATCTCGAAGAAAATTGGACATGGTGTCGGCAGGTCTACCAGTCTGAACCTCAAACGGACGAATTCCGCTCCTGGTACGTCTATGAACTCATCCTTTGACTATCTTTTCTGATAGGTTTGCCTAGATTTTCACTCCGTACTAGGTCACACGCCGTTCCAGGCGTCTTCGATACACTTGCGACAGTATCAAAGTATTCATGCTTCGCAGCAGGATCTTGGATTGCTAGAAGTACCTCCACCGCCTCGAGCTGCGTCTCCGGATCCTGCCTCCAAGCATCAATCAAATACTAGGAAGAGTCGCGACGCTCGGCTTCTCAGTGACCTGTGGTTGATGTCAGCTGCCATTTTCCGAAGACAAGGCAAGATCGAGCAGGTCAGGGGCGCTATACAAGAAGCGGAGGTTCGGGATGAGGATAATCCCAACGTATGGGTGCAGGTACGGCCCTAGTTACACGTCTATCATAGCATCACTCACAGCCGTCTAGCTCGGCCTATACTACATCGCCATGAACGATAGCTATCACGCGTCAGAAGCACTCCGAAAATCTTTATTCATCAATCCGGACCACGTCCCCGCCACAGTCTATGTTTGCCAGATCTATCTCACTTCCGAGGCGTCCTCGACTACTCAGGGAGAGAAGAAGGTGGATGGGCAGAATGTCGACCTTGCCGCTGGGCTGTTGTCTGACTTGACGAATGGACCGGGCTGGGACGTGCCAGAGGCTTGGTATTACCTTGCCAAGGCGTACAAGCTACAAGGACGGAGAGATCGGGAACGCGAATGTCTGAACTTTGCTCTAACTCTATCACAAACGAGGGGTGTCAGGGACATTACGACTGCTGTTGGCTGGTGTTTGTAGAACTCAAGCCACCATATACCTTGGGAAGTATATACCCTCGTTTACAACATCTACACTATCAAATCTAAAGGGCATCTGCTTACCGCTCCACACCAATATGATATTCGATGGTCACATCAGTCATGCGCGCGAAAATTCTGGTAGTAAGTAAGCATTCATTACTGTCTTACTCGCACATGGCTGATCCCTTTCATATTCTTTAGGTATTAAGTCCTTGTACGCTACCTCGACATTTGGGTATGAGGCCCTAATATGTATGTAGGACATGGAACCGCGCTGCACGGCGAAGACTGTCTGGCTCTCCGTGATGATGAAAACAGTTCTGCTGTGCCTGGAATGACTCGGATGGGCAGTAGTCTGCTAGTAACCGGAGCAGTCATGTACCTGCTGTCTCAGTTCCAATCCGAGCTTGACTAAATCAAGAATGCTTCCCCTGAAGCCGTTACGGTACTTAGAACTGGGTTATTGACTTACGCTAACTACTTGCCAGAATATAGGGGACTTGAGCTGGTCTGTGCAATTCGATCACACGAGCAAATGTGTATCTCGTGATGATCAGTGCGGGATACAATGCGAACCTAGTGAGCAGCGGTACGAGCAATCATATTACTTGTTATATCGGCTAACGCATCGTCGTCGTTGTTTACATCGTTCATATTTGGAATCCAGGAGCTCAGCGAAGTTAGGAGAAGCGCTCTGTTTGCTGCGTGGGCATGCCCAGAAGAGCGATGTTGGTCAGGGCGAATTCACTTATACTACTTACCGGGCTTACTGACACCTTGTGCCGTCATTCCGAACTGTGCGGTGCCCGAAATGCTGTGGACACATATACTAGGGCTTCTAAAACTACATGAGCTCCAAGATGTTAACTCAGTTCCTTCGGCTCAGTTCATCGACATGGTACCGAATTGCTAATGACTTCAAATAGCTAAACACAAGACCACTTCTACCGTTTGCCGTGTCCCAACTGGTTGTGGGATGGTCTCAATTCTTGTATCGGTACACTCGGACGAATCTTGGTGCACTGATATTCACCATTCACATTCATCAGTCTGCATTGCGCCGGTTGTATAAAGAGACTGGTACGCCTTGCTAACTCATACCGCCTCTCTTTCAATACTTCCATCCTTGCAGCCCATTCGAGTCAGAGACACTTGCGCTCGCAGGCCACCAAACACCAATAATGGCTTCTATTGCTTTCATACGAGAAGAGTGGGTCACGTAGCTCTCATATGACTAGCCGTACCTCACTCGTTATTTTCGTTTAGATTGGTTGGGACCTATATAGGATACGGTCTCAACGGTACGCCACATACTTCTCTCTGGTGACTGGCTGTTCAATTGTCCATATTATAGCCCTATATGTATACGAAAGCTTGATTACATTCTCACAAGAAATAGACGTTATATGGAGCCGAAAATGGACCCTCATGACTTGGTTGTATGCATTACCACGCTACACTGTTTTGATCAATTGCATCTGGATTTCATTCCCTGTTTGGGTTCCCGAGGTATGCTCAACCAGCACACCTGTTGGCGATGCATGCTATAAGAGCTAATGTGCATTTTACAGGAGTATGTCAGCTTCCTTCGATGTATAGCAGATTACACTAAAAGGTCGCATATGGCAATAGATGCGAGCCCGGTGTGTATATAAGCGACGTAATCGCTTTGACACAGCTTTTGTGCTTTGCCTGTGAGTGTCTCCAAATTTTTGGATGCAACCCTGGCCGGCCTTTTTAACAATATATGAACAGTATTCTCAGCGTTGCGAGTCTATGCCCTATTGGATGGCAAATTTCTCCTGGCCGGAATTGTTCTTTGTTTGAACCTAACCCCCTTTGTCACGAACTTGGTGAGCCCTCTATCTTCGTGGCAACTGCGCCAGATGAAGTTACTTACGGAAGGAACTTGGTATAGTATATCGTCGCAACAGATGAGATTTTGAACGAAGCTGGATATTGTGGGCCACGGACAACTCTAACAGTCAATCTGCTGTTACTGTAAGTCCAAAACTCAAGTATCATGTGAATCATAACTAAAATGAGATTGTAGATGTATGTGTACCAATTCAATAGCGCAAGTGCTAGTAATATTGACAAGTGATAGTGCCGTTGATTACACGCATCGCCGTGGTTATTGGTGATCTCATTGTTCTGGCTGTGACCTGGATGAAGACGGCTCAGCTGTATAGAGAAGCACGTCAATTGAAGCTCAAGACACCTCTTGTGACGACGTTGTACCGTGATGGTGAGATGAATGTCTACCTTACTGACGATGATCACGAATCGATTACTCAACCATGCTTACCATAGGAACTTTTTACTTTATGTGCGCCACCTCCTCCTTATAGTCCTCTTCTGGCAAAGTCTTCATCATTCTTCCGTTTCGAAGCATCCTTCTAGCTCTCAATATCTTCCAAGTTATCGAATCAAATATTGTCAGTGTTCCCTACCATGCGTCATAACCAGAACGCTCATGTCCTTTCAGCCTATGTTACTTGCAACAGGGATTTCATCGGTTTTCCTAGAGTAGTGCGCACTATTTTAGCTATCAAACAACTTCTTCACTGACACAACACCGCCAGTATGACACCGATCATCACATGCCGCTTCATTCTCAACCTGCGCCAGGTGAAACCCGCAGGAGATTCCTTTATCTTGGGCGAGGGCAAGTCAGTCAGCCTTCGTTTTGTTGATAATATGGGTCAGTCGTTGCAATTTGGTGGAGATGATCAAGAGGACCAAGCTATCAACGCGCTTTTTTCACAAGATGGCAACCCTGCCATCTCATTCGCGTCTCAAGAAGTAGAGAGCCGTGCAGGCGGACCTAACTACCAAGTTGTGGATGTACAGCCAGTACGTCGCATTATTCCTTGAGCTATCTCAACGTGGCGAATGGTTGATGTCATACCATTCCAAAGCTGCACACCAAGGCTGACTAGCACTCACACATTCCGCAATTGAAACTGAAACTGGAGCACGCAAACGTATCGACGATAAGAGTTCTTGAAGTATCAATATAGTTACTGTTCCAAATTCCGGGAGTCGTCTCCAGTCATTCGTCCAATCGACGATATACTCGCTGCTTGTGGTGTCGTTTCTGTATTTATTTCTTCGGCGCATGAGAATTATCCTGAAGGCTACAGTTCCATCGGTCACGTCGCTCCCCAGCCAGAGGATCGTCATAACTATATCGATTCCAGTTATATAGGGCTCTAATAGAGGATCGCGTTCGGTCAATTGAGACAGACTCGGACAGCTTGCGATAACAATCTAGTGACGATTCGTACTCACCGACTGTATGTCAACCTTATGATTGCTCCCGGGATTCCCAGTAACACAGGCTTGATCGATGGCCGCAGCAGGCATCTCGGGCATTACAAACTTGACTCCCCAGGTGAGATGCTGGTCAAGTTGTGGTTCATCATTCCCTTCTTCCTCATTCTCATCCTTCCCGAATTGAAGCGTTTGGCCCATATTGCCAACAAAGCGAAGGCTGACAGATTGGTTATTAGACAGCCAGGAGCATCCAGCGGGCTGGACGAGGCGTAAGTTGAGGATGAAGCGGCAGATGATAATTGGTGTCAACCTGGCCAGAGATGAGTGAGTGCGCCGCGAACAAGATAAGAACCGGGACACTTACACGGTCAGGAAACGCCCTCCAATTTGTGCGGCAGATAAGGCACGCTATAAGGGAAAGTCAGTGCCCAATCCGCCCTTTCAAGTAAACCTTGTAACCTACAATATGACTCTGAAGAACTTGCATCACGTTCATGAGCAGCAGAATCCTATAAGCGTATGCCCGGCTGTTAATTCATTTCTGCGAAGTGGGGTCGATGTTGACATACACAAAGTAGCAGGTCCCTGAGAGACATTATCATCGTTAGTTATTTGAAGGAGAGATGGCCTTAGGTGAATCAGCGTACCATCATGGATTAACATCGACGCCAGAGGTGCCTTGATCTTTAGTTTGCGTGCTTCCAGGTACAAACGAGCCGTTTGCGACCAGGTAACCACCAATACCAACGCATCACCTGCGATCACAGCAATGCGTGTTGCCAATGAGACTGATCCAACAAGCTTGTGTCAATACCTCAGAGGCTGCTTGCGTTAGGCAATATACATACATCTACAAGCAAAAATCAGTGATGAGGCATCTAAGTAGTGTCATTTACAACTTCGGCAAGTCGCTGGACGCACATTAGATGGTGTTCAACTGACATAGTTGAAACCGATGTACAGACATCAGTGTCCATAAATACGATACTGGTAGCATACTCGTACTGTTACGTTGTATGAGTTGCTGAAGACTTGATACGTCGTGCGACGTTGGCACTTACTAGGTTGGACGCAAACGGCACGAGGTTCAACAAGAAAATCGTCCCAGAGATTAGCATTTTTGGAGTACCGTCCAATAAAGCGTAGGCTCGTAATGCAGAAAACACTAGACAAAGGAAGATGAACCCGTGGATGAAGGAGATGAGCTCTAATTGGCACTCACATGCGTAGCAGATGTACTGGGTAAGCACAAGAATGTAGTCGACATACTGTGAGGCCTTACAGCTACAAGTTGCTCTAGGTCAGTCTTCCACTGTGACGTAAAATCATTTGCTTGATACAAGCAGACGTACACCTGCAATCCCACAAGAGGTGAGCTGCCAGAAGGATTCGAGCACAGGCACACTTACCTCTAGGCTTCCCACAGGAATTATAGTCCAGATACAAAGCAGAGCAGTGGCGTAGCGTGTTAATGCACATACCCAAGTCATTAATGACCACCTTCGACACCAGATGGTGTCCACCTCTTGGGATAGAGTTATGCAGCATTCAAACAGATAGAGGGCTAGAGCTCGAAAGCATAAATAAACTGATTTATGGCGCGCATGGCCAGTGGTTACGCACCGTTGGCCGCTTGATAGATATAGCTTCCAATGAATCTGAAGTAGAATCAAGGTTAGCGTCATGGAACCACTGGCATTGGTGCGGGACAGAAACGAACTCTGATACAATTTCCGAAGACGTAGACATTGGTCTGAATATTCAGCTGGAGGGGACTCGGAGTCGGTGTTCTAGCACGAGTAAGCGAAGCGATACGATCGCCGAGATGGTAGTGGGTTAATAATAGAGGTACTTGCACCAAATGTCAGTGAAGATTTTAGCTTCCCCCTGTCGTTTTATACCCCTTCTGCCAATCGAACTAGAACTTGGACATAATGGTTGTGAGCCACCCACATGAACGACCTCTTCCGTGGCTGTAACTTGCAATGCCAATGGCTGCACAGCAGCACGACAATATCCAATTGTTCTACTGATCGCTGTGAGATCCTATAATAGCCTAACAGCATAGGTTTCTTCATTGATTCTGGCAGCGGGAGTTCAACCTGGGGTAATAACGCCGATGATGTTTGATTCATTCCACGGATTACGGAGCTATATCACCTGTGTGTAGCATCGTGTGGCTTAAAACGGAGATAGAGCCGGCGGCAAGCGTACCAGACAATCCGTGTATAGCGGAAGATCTTCCTTAAGCAGGCGTTCCTGTGTAACCCACTGATGCGCCGCAGATGAACAGAGCATCATAAATGTTAAGTATGATCCAGGGCATCGCCTGCATTACTTGGCAATCGTAGGCTTACCGAAGATTCGACTAGATCTACGCAGTGAATCGCAGCCGAAATTTTTCGTGCGCCACATGCACATTGACTGGACAATATTGGCCTTCTTCTCATCTAAGCTGATGGTACTTAGTCTCTGATCATGAGTCGGCGAGACATGACATCCAAAACACCAGCACTGGTTCCACAATTGTTGAAGTCGAATACTGACAGTGAGATCCGTGATACACTGGTTGAGTGACTCGGAGCACGTACCACAATGTACCTAAACCTCGGCAGGTGAAACAGCCTAGGTAGAGCAGTTCGATCGATTAGACACGCAACCTTCTTCATATATCAGCTATATGCACGTACCTCTGTACGTAAATCCTCCATCCGGCAATAACAGTGAATATCACTTATGTAGCACTATGGTAGCGGTAGCGAGATGGTGGTTCAGGTCAACACAGCCGTGTGCCAGTGCGCGCTCATTTATGAACAATCTTGGATTTGACTGCCGGTAAGGCCAGTAGATTCATTTAATTGGTCGCACGGTATGTGGAAGAGTATGTCTACTAGGCAACACTTAGTTCCAGGAACCTCTCGTGTCCGTGGACTCTACCAAGGCATGCTGTACAACAGCGTTGTCATCAGCGTTGAGTACCAACCATAAAGTAAGTTCGCGCGACTTACACAGTAAATACCAGTCTTCCTTGGGGTACGGCGGCATTATCTTCGGTTGCGACGACAATGGCCATCCCACACCCTATGGAAATTGTCAGTGCCGTTATTGACGCATGGTAACTGTGCACTACGACGACACGTACTCGTGGAGTCACGGTGTTTGTGGTCCTGAGAGCGAGCCTATTACGCTTTGCTATTCCGCTCAAGTCTATTCTCTCAGTGAGATAATCGCGGAAGGACGCAGAATTATCGTGGAAATTGTCCAGGTGTTGGAATAGGGTCAAAAATTTGGGGTCAGAGTCAGAGGATCTCATGGTGAGTCTGTGAGGATCCAGGTCCTGGGAAAATACGGTATCAATATGTAGAAAGACCAGGGGATGACAAGAGAAATAAAGCTTTACAAGGTATGAAGCACATCTCAGCATGACGGGCTTAATTGCGTTGCCCTTCCTAGCCAGAGAATTTGCTTGAGCGTCTGGGCGCCACAGAAGCCAGTTCATAGTGCTAAGGAGGAGTGTAGAATGCTTGTTGGCTCTATTAAGTAGCCGAGACCATCCACCTACGAGCTGACCGATGTCGACATAATCTATCACGTTGGAGGTCTCGATACGGTCGAATGTTGGAGGAGAAAAGTGTCGGAGGTATCCAACGTGCTCTTCGAGCAGCTCTGGGAGTAACACGGCGTTGCCGCTCGTGATATGAATATCGACCTTGAATTGTTCCACGCGTTTGGCAAAGTCCAAGTAAACGCGTTTCACGTGGAAGAAGAGGCATCCGCTGATGTCATCTGGAGAGCAGCCGTATTGTTTTCCTGTTTCTACCACTTGACGGGGGTCCCAGCCACTAAGCTGGCTAGCGCTATCAGGGTTGAGCCACCCACCCGACTTATCGAACAGCAGCCTTCATGAAGAATTAGTTCCGGAGAGCCCTCTAGAACAAGGAACACAGCGTACCGATTGGGCTCTGTAAAGTGGTCTGTTGGCGCATTAAAGGGAAGGAGGACCCCCGTACGCCGTAAGTGCATCTCTCCCACACGATGTGGGCCACGCAGCGCGATCAGGTATCTGTCGACGAAGTCTTTGCGGGAAGGTGCAAGCATTACGGAATGCATGCTCTGTATGGCCTTGCGAAGAGAATAGGTAGAGGCGACCATGCTTACAATGTCACTGATCTCAGCCAGAGAGAGGTACAGGCGCCCTCCCCCTCGCAATGGAATTGACTTGAAGCAGCCATCTATCTCACCGTCCTTGAATAAGACGGCGAGACGTTCAAATACGTACGTTGCTTGTGCTCGAGTGAGTGCTGCCGAATACTGAAGATGTAGACACAGCTCTGCTGCCTCTTCTACCTCGAGGTCAGGATCGGACAGGAGGATGAAGAGGATGGCAGCGTTGCGTCCAGCGACGGTAGCATTGAGATCGTTGAGCAAGATCTTGCATTTCCCATTATAATTGCTGGGGAGACCATTGACGGTGGTCATCATGTTACGTAGGTCCCCTGAAGCTGTTTTGGATTTGCGTGCACAGTATGTCAGAAGGCAGTATGAAGCATGAAGATCAGGTCGTCGACCGAGGATAACGTACCAACAAATGCAAGGTTTAAGTCCATTCCAGAAACAGCATCGCCCTCATTCTTCGCCACGTTCATACAATCTATGGCAGGTAGATTTCCCCAAACATAGAGTGGACGACCGAAGCCAGAATAAGGCAAGTCCGTCTCAGTCATGAAAGCGGGGCTCCGTTTCTCTCGATCCCATGCGGTCGTCCATGACGCATTCAGGTATGGGCTCTTGCAGCTAGCTTTATGTGTAGGCCAATGGGCGGTTTGACACGCTCTGGAACAATACTGAAGGCGAGTGTGATATGATGGATATGATAGTCGTAGCAAAGCGTATGTGGAAGATGGCTGCTTACCTTGACTAATTTACACTACGAACATCGAATGCATGTAGTATTAGATTGCTTTACATAGTGAGAAACCGAAGTTTCCACTCACATTTGAGCATGATTGAGCACCGATTTGTTGGCATGAATTTCCTTGCATGCCAGCAGCGTACGCGGCGCATTCAATTTGACACAACAACATGCCATTGCAGCGCGATCCAATTGTTGAGCCGATGGAAAGAGTTTCGAGAGAAGTTACGAGGCCTCTTGACTCAGCATCCATCGTGTTTGAGATTTCGCTTGACGAGGGATGAGCAGAGCTTGATTTCAGTCTCGATGGCTCCAGGTACTCATATATCTTCTCTCCGTGAGCTAAATCGAGCGATATGAAGCGTAGCAGAAGATGAAGCTTCGAAGTGGCGTCTGAGCGTTATCGATATCCGGATCTATGACATGTGCTGTTGCTGCGGAAGTTGTGGAGACTACCATTAGAGATTGGTAGATGAGCGACCTAAATGACCACTTACACTTACTCGGAGATGGGAGCTCTGCTTCCAGACGACTGTCTCTTAGGCTTTGACTTAGAGGCACTTGCTGGCTGCTCAGCTCGACTTTTGTATTCAGCACTGACAGCAGATACTAGAGCAGAATTACTTGAGGCAAATTCGATTCGGTCGTCTTGTCTTGCCATCGTCAGCTAAGAGAAGTGGACGATGCAAAGTTGCTATTCCCGTGATTCTTCCATCTCATTTCCGACTTCTACCGCCAGTGGATCAGTTAATGCCTATAATTGCCACTTCCTTTCGCCCTCTCCCAACCGTCTATTTCTTCTCACATACATGTAACGTAAAATGAGCACAACGATAGCACCTTCGATAAGGAAGCCGGCGTTTGTGCCGTGTCCAGTGGGATACGCTGGTGCCTCAGAAGGTTTATAAATGTACACGCCTGCTAACAGACGTCAGCGGTGAACAAATGGATTCACTCATCGGATAGATAGCACGCACCCACAATCTGCCCTATCTGAGCAATTGAGACGTTCAAAGGCACAGCAAGCGTCGCAGCTCCAGTATTGCGCAGGTTTGCAGTAAGCCAGCTGAGCAAAAGTGGGTTGGCCGCAAAGGAAAATGCCACGGACACACAAAGCAGGCCGTAGCGCGCCTTAAACGCGTGTGAAGGCAGGACACCTGACATTGTCATGGGTTTGAGGGTCAGTAACGAATGCTGACCATGTGAGAACGAGAGTAATCATATCGTACCTTGGACCAGGAATGATAGCCCGGCAATGGTCAGTGACGCGCACGACCCATACGCTCGCATTCCACGCTTTTCGGACTGCCACGCCACGACGATGGTCACTAGGAATGCGATCGCATACGGAGGAACCGTGAATAGTTGTGCCTTTAATCCTTCGTATCCTAAGCCGGTAACGATGGTAGGCGTAAAGAGCGAGATGCTGGAGAATGGAACTGAAATAGATATGAAGACCAGGTAATGGAGGTAGAGACGCCAGTCCAGGAGAGTCTCTTTCGCGTCTTTCCAGGTGATCTTCGCGTGTCCAAGCGAGGACACGCCCTTGATACGATTGACCGCAAGCTCGCGCTCCTCTTCAGATAGCCAACTTGCCGTCTCAGGAAAATCTGGATAAAAGAACCAGACAAGAATGGCACAGGCACAAGAGGGCGCGCCCTCTATAATGAACAGCCAGCGCCAGCCCTGTAACCCGTCAACTCGATTGAGTAAGCCTACGGCGTATGCCAGAGCCCCGCCGAAAGCGCCACCTAAAAATGGGCTATGGGTGAGACCCTACGTGCTAAGATGCGCAATTGACTCATACCTAGAGTAGCAGTCGCAGTGATGGTCGCTCCACGGAGTGCGCGCTCGTCTTGTTTATACCAAAACGTCAAGCAGTATATCATTCCAGGAAACAAGCCCGCTTCGAATGCGCCAAGGAGGAAGCGTATCACGACGAGGGGCGCATAACTATGCACTGCGCCGAGCACCATGGTCATGACGCCCCATCCGAACGTAAGGGTAGCGATCCTAGTCACATGGGCAAAGAACGTTAACTCCAGGTAATGGGAAGGCGCATTTCAGGAAATCTACGTACCATCGACTGGGCTTAAACTTCTTGAGCATGTAGTTGGACGGGGTCTCAAAAAGAGAATAGGCGACGATGAAGACCATGAGAGCAGTGACATATTGTTGGTTCGTAATGGCGAGGGTCTGAGCAAGGGAGTCCCCTGTGTCACTGTTCAGGACTTTGGCGTTCCCCTATGTGCACTTCATCAGTACCTCTACAAGTATGAATGAGGCAGAGTCCATACTATATTCGACCTATCTAAAAAGCATAGCAAGTATATGAACATCGACATGGGCACGAAACGGATGTCGATGCGCCTCACGAGCCTAAGTAACGAAATCAGTCAATAAGAGTGTATAGTGATGCTATGCCAGGAGAACATACCGTTGCTCTGCCAACTTATCAATGACATAAACATCCTCTTGTTTCACTTCAACTGGATCCCATTTCTCGACGTCCGAGGTAGAGCTAATTGAAGGACTCTTGGGGCTCTGATCCGTCGTTCTGAGTGTTTGGGCCATGAATTGGGCAGAAAAAGAACGAAGAGAGTGAAGGCGCACCGACTTCCATACCTGGGTTATAAGAACGTGTCCCATTCGACATTTGGTAGGAGGGCTTGTGACCAGACCTATTGATAGAGATGGAAGTAGCTTGGAAATAGCGTGTCAGTCCTTCAGGCTTATCGAGACTCCGCTTCCGTGCCCAATAAGTCTCAACTCAAAGGCTCGGAGTATCTCACCGGTATCCTCTCAGGCTGTCGACACGCGCACGGACGTTCACATACTCACAAGTGCACTTGTTTTGAGTTCATATATTCCTGCAGAGCCTTCCTGTTGACGTGAGCATGATCGACATATACACATCGAGGCTCCCACGAGACCTTCTCCGCACAGAAAACGCGAAAGGACATGCGAGAGTCCGCTCTTTGTTCCATGCCTGAGCGAAAAAAAAAATCGATATCAGTAACTGATACGAAACAGAGGTAGGAAGTCGAGCAGTCACCTGTACCATATCACCCAACGACTATGTGAAAAAACCAGCACATGAGAAGGGGGAAACATTACAAGGGGTATCATTATCATTAATTCGTCTGCTTGAAGCTTGCGCGTCCATGTATTCTTACAACTGCCACCTTCTCTCTCCCTCCTCCAGTCGCTGATTTCTCCTAACGTATACGTATCGTAGAATCAGTACTACAATTGCACCCTCGATAAGGAATGCAGCGTTTGTATAGTGCCCCGTGGGATATCCAGGGGCTTCTGACGTCTTGAAAATATATACGCCTAAAAGGAAGAAGAAACAAGTCTTCAACAACAAGGTAGAGAACAAACCACTTTGTGACGCACCAACAATCTGCCCTAGTTGTCCAATCGACACATTCAACGGCACCGCAAGCGTTGAGGCACCCGTGTTGTGCAGGTTCGCAGTGAGCCAGCTGAGTAATGGTGGGATGCACGCGAAGGAGAACGATACAGCCACACAAAGCAGACCATACCGTGCCTTGAACGCATGCGCCGGTAAAGCACCTGACATCATCATCGAAAGTCAATTTCAACTCTAATTTTTGAATGGTACCACCCTGGGGGACGGGTAAACCCAGAAAAGCATGATCTGAGTGCGCACCTTGAAGCAAGAAGCATATGCCAGCGATAAGCAACGAGATGCAAGCTCCGTACGCCCGTGCGCCGCGTTTGTCAGATTGCCAGGAGACGAAGACAGTGATTACGAACGCGATTGCGTATGGTGGAACGGTGAATAGCTGCGCACGAAGCCCTTCGTATCCCAATCCTGCTACGATCGTCGGTGCGAATAGTGAGATACTCGAGAATGGGACTGAGATGGAGATGTAGACGAGGTAGTGGAGATATAGTCGCCAGTCGAGGAGGGTGTCCTTTGCTTGTTCCCAAGTAATCTTTTCGTGGCCGAGAGAGGATACGCCCTTAATGCGGTTTATGGCGATCTCGCGTTCCCTCTCGGATAGCCAGTTTGCTGTCTCCGGGAAGTCAGGATAGAAGAACCAGACGAGGACGGCGCAAGCACACGAAGGTGCTCCCTCGATAATGAAGAGCCACCGCCATGCTTCCAATCCATGTACTCGGTTTAGGTGGCCTACACCATAGGCGACCGCGCCGCCAAAAGCACCACCTGGGCAGGTATCAGAGAGGGAAGCTGTATGTGCGAAAATTGAATGTACCTAGAGTAGCACATGCGAGTATGAGGGCTGCGCGGAGTGCTCGCTCATCTTGCTTGTACCAGAACGTAAGGCAATAGATCATTCCGGGGAACAAGCCTGCTTCGAATGCTCCAAGCAAGAAACGGACGACTACTAGGGGAGCAAAGCTGTGGACGGCGCCAAGGACCATGGTCATGATTCCCCACCCAAGCATGAGAGTAGCAATCCTGGATAGTCAACGTCAGCTCGAGGACACATAAACATTAGATAAAGTAGACGCGATCGCACCAGCGACTGGGCCTAAACTTCTTGAGCATGTAGTTTGACGGCGTTTCGAAAATGGTATAGGCGACGACGAATATCATGAGGGCGACCAGGTACTGTTGGTTGCTGATGTTAAGCTTCTGCACGAGAGAATCTCCGGTATTGCTGTTCAACACTTTCGCGTTCCCCTACGTGACACGTAAGTCTCAGCCTCGCGTTGAGTAGCTTGAGTGCACATACAATGTTCGAACGGTCCAGGAAACAGAGCAAATAGATGAACATCGACGTTGGTACTAAACGCATGTCGATGCGCCTCACAAGCCTTTAAAAACGCGTCAGGATCGCCTACACTCGACAACGTACATACAAACGCACTGCTTCTCCTCCAGTTCGTCAACGACGTAAACATCCTCTTGCCGAGTTTCCACCGCGCCCCATTTCTCGACGTCAGAGCTGATAGAGGAGCTCTTCGTGTCCGTCATCCTGTCAGCCTGAGCACTCGTTCTGTGAGCAGAGCGGGGGTGGATGGCAAGAGAAAAGTCGCACCATGTTTCGTTCCTCAGGTTTTAATATGTTTCATGTAGCCAATGAGCGAATGGTTTACCCCAGAACGCATGACCACCACTTTGATAGGAACGGAAGTGGATCTACGATCTCCTGTCCACATTTTCAGGCCCGTTGCGTCCGCCCCTCGGTCTAATGGGATCCAATGGTATGAAGGCAGTTGTCGCTAGACTTATTCTTAGTGGGCATTCTTGTACGAGGAAGACTGAGATAAATCTAAGGGGGTAACCTTTCAGCGATGACGCGTATACAATCGCGTCTGCGAATAATCTGAGGAAGGAAGCATCAATAAGCCATCAAGAATACGAATACAACGTTGGCGTTAGTATATATAGTAGTACTCACAAACGTGAATAAGCTATACACTCAATGACCCTTGTATTGTCTTGGCCACGGTCGTGAGCCAACTTCCGATTGCAAGTTGTTGAGCGACTTGTCACACCCAGTGAGAATTGGAGATGGCAATAGTGAGCCACGTAGAGCGCAGTCTGACTTGCCACACGGGATATATCCGTGTATAGCGCCAGGCGCTAAAAGCATCATCTTGTACTACAACATCCATCATCTGTATAGCCGTATACATCCTCATATCGCATTACCCATACGAAATATGCTTCATTGAGTGAGTGAGTCTAAACATAACGCAAGTAAGTAATTCTCTGCTACGGCGCCTCCGTTTACGACACAACGACGCTGCTCTTCGAGTCGATACATCTCGTGGAGTCAGTTAAACATGCCTGTGGGACGACCTCGTCTGACAGACGAAGAAAAGCGGCTGCGAGAACAAGCACAGAAGAGCCAAATTTGGAGATGTAAAGGATGTGACAGGGAGCTGAGTCGCTCTCAATGGTACAAGCACCGAAGGGATGACTGTGGTCGGCCAGCTCATGATCGACATAATCGTAAGCCGTTCGTCATTATATTTTGTCGTACGCTGAGATTTGATTTTGTTTTAGAGGACCTGTCAAAACGCACATACGAAGCGGCGTTTTCTCAGCCTGTTGCATCCACGAGCAGCATGCCCGAATCTAGCGAGCCTAATGCTAAGCGAAGCCACACGGAGGCTCGTCTGAGTCAGGTAACTATGTCTTGTTCAGCGAGGAAAATACGTCACTAAACAGCATCAAAGGGCCCAATAGAGCCAACTCCTGGCAGTGCAAGCGGTTTGGCTCTCTACAGTGACGACGAGGTATGTTCTTACTAATCATCCTAGCTGTAGCTATTAGCACGAGATGACTCTAACATCGATTACCGCCTATCAGTTCAATCTAGACGTTGAAAAGAACACTGCGCAAGACAATTCGGACAACGAAGACCATCTGAGTGGTAATATCACAGCGTGGGATAATCCCCTTCCGTCCTCCCCTCCTTCCTCCCCTCCTCTTCCTCCGGCCGACCGTGGAAGCCTCGACGACCTTGCCAGACAAGAAGACGAACCGTCTGCTGACGCGTTGGCTCCCATCGAAGACGACCAGCCAGACCCACAGGCAGATCCTGCCGCTGAGGAGCAGCCACGGTCGAACTTAGAACCAACCGTGATCCATTTGCAAGATCTCAAGAACACTCAGGACTTCATAGAGAGGTTACGCAGCGCGTCACTAGAGGAAGACCATCTTCATCCTGCCGTCGTCGAGCGATTGCGCAACCCCCTTACTCATGAACTTCACATCGACAACCCGGGAGAGCGGTGTTCAGTTGAGTTCTACCTGCAAGATACATCCGAGGCTAACTACGCGCAGTCTTGCGACACAATACGCCGGGTCTATAAAGCCGAGCCTCTAACTTATGCTCAAGTGAAGTCCAAGGTCCGCGACATCAGCGGTATCCACCCAATTTACGACGATATGTGCATCACAGGGTGTTATGCGTATGTTGGACCATTCGCGAAGTTCTCACGCTGTCCGAAGTGCTCAGAACATCGATACGATCAACATCAGCTGCAGACTACGGGCAAGAAAGTCCCTCGCCAGCAGTTCGTTACTCTCCCGGTGGGCCCCCAAATTCAAGCCGCATATCGTTCAGCTGATAGCGCGGAGAACATGCGCTACCGTGCGAATCGTACTCGCGAGGTCTTAGAGAGCTTAGGCGTGCAAGGGGAAATTACCACTTGGTCGGATTACGTGGACGGTACGGCATACCTTGAGGCTGTCAATGCCGAGGACGTAGACGACACTACAACTGTACTTATGGGCTCGCTCGACGGCGCACAACTCTATCGCATGAAGGCATCGGATTGTTGGGTGTATATTTGGGTTTTACTCGATCGTCCACCGGATTCGCGGTACAAGAAGAAGCACGTATTGATCGGAGGTGTTATACCAGGCCCCAATAAGCCCAGCAACATCGATTCCTACCTGTTCCCCGGCCTCTATCACATTTCCGCACTTATGAATGACGGGTTCAAGATCTGGGACGCGAAACGAGACTTAATCTTCCTGTCGCGGCCCTTCTTGGCATTCGTGACAGCGGACGGGCCTGGGATGACTGAGGTGAACGGCCTTGTCGGCCATTCTGGGGCTCAAGGTTGTCGTCTATACTGTGCTATGCAGGGACGTCATAAGCCAAACGTTGGTATCTATTACCCTGTCTGTCTCAAGCCTGTTAACTACTCTGTCGACGGATGTACACATAACGACATCAATCTCGCATCTGTCACGTCACCCGAATCACAAGCCACCGCCACTGATCGTTATGAAGAGAATCTACGGAAGGTCCTCTCATCTACCAGTGCGACGGCGTATCGTCAAAACCGCCTCGCTACTGGGATCGGAAAGCCTTCGTTACTCAGAGGCCTCCGTCCGGACAGCATCCTGTCTGTCCCAGGTTGCTTCCCTGCCGATCTCATGCACCTTGGTGCCATCAACCTTCCGGATCTGCTTCTTGGACTCTGGTGCGGGACTATTGCATGTGATGCAAACTTGGGAGATGATAAGGCTACATGGGATTGGGCTGTGTTTCGTGACACGGCGCTGTGGAAAGAGCATGGGAAACAGGTCGCTTCAGCGACACCATACCTTCCCGGCTCTTTCGATCGCCCGCCACGCAACCCAGCTGAGAAGCTCCACAGTGGATATAAGGCTATGGAGTTTCTCACATACATCTACGGTCTGGGCCCTGGTCTTCTGTACGGTGTACTTCCAATGCCGTACTGGAAGAACTTCTGCAAGCTTGTTCGTGGTGTCCGCATTGTATCCCAGAAGCTTATCGAGAAGAAGGAGCTCATGGAAGCAGACCGCCTCCTCCTCGATTTCTGTATTGAGTTCGAGAAGCTTTACTACCAGCGCCAGCCTTCTCGCATTCACTTCGTCCGACAATCAATACATGCTCTCGCTCACATAGCAACTGAGACTACTCGAATTGGACCGTACGCTGGCGTCACGCAATGGACAATGGAAAACACCATTGGCAATCTTGGTCGCGAAGTGCGTCAGCATTCAAACGCTTTTGCGAATCTCGCACAACGTGCCGTTCGACGTTGTCAGATCAATGCGATTAAGGCCATGCTTCCTGAATTAGACCCACCGAAACCATTACCCCGAAATGCCGAAGATCTCTCTAACGGCTACATCCTTCTTCACAAACATGATCCCGTTCCGCGACCAGTTACACCTGCTGAAGCTGTTGTCCTTAGAGAGTTCATACACAGTGAAGGTATCGCTAAGTCCGATGACTGGCGTGCACATCCGACTATCTCACGTTGGGGCCGGCTACGACTACCGAATGGCCAAATCGCACGGTCCCTGTGGATAGAGGCGAGGAGGCCTTTGACGCGTCTCCGGATGTCGCGTAACATTAAAGTATGTACACAGTTTCAATCTCAGCTGTTCTCAAGCTCATTCCCCTTTCTAATACGACATAGATTATTCAAGATGGCACGACGAAATTCGGAGAAGTGCGATACTATCTAAAGATGCAACATTCTCTTTTGGGCGAGCGAACTTATGCCATGGCCAATATTTACGGTGATCCGGACGCTGATCTACTTGAACAATCATCGCATACCCTTTGGTCATGTACTAAGCAAGCCGAAAGTATTGGCCTCCAACTTGTTGATGTTACAAGTATCCGTGCAGTTGTGGCAATGGTTCCGCACGCTCCACTCAGAGACCCTGACCTTGGTGACTTTTCACAGCGCGTTTTTGTTGTCGAAAAGATTGGATTGGACGTACTAACAATGGGCAGGGATGTAGAGGACATCGAGGATGATGCGGATGACTCGGAGTAATTATGTTCAGACTTCCAGCCATGTAATATGCCAGTAGCCTGAATAAGTACGTAGTTGCGGTGGCGCTAATTTTACGCAAGGTCAATAGCGCCCACTGCCATGCGTGTAACCTTCTAAGATCATCGACCTTCTGCGTACGAATTCACACAAAGCTCATTCAAATTTACGCACTGTAAGTTATTGCTCTGCGCACATTTTAGATTTGATTGTTGTGCATAAGGCAGTGCTAAAATATACATTGACGTAAAGCGTGCCGCGCGCTTTATGAAACGGACTCGCGTACAGACGTGGCAGTCATTTCCCCCACCACATCTCTTCACCCTCGTCCTCCACCATGATTGTATTTATTCTGAAACATCACCAGGTAAGTCCTGCAGTTCTTCGAGTAACTCCTCCCCCTGAGTTGCACTCCAGCCAGGTGGATGCCGATACCACGTACCGTTCCGACGATGCCTGTAAATGGGCCAATGCACGGCCTCCGGAATACGGAGTTCTTCTTCGCCCTGTGAATCCGAGACGTACTGAGTCTCCTCATCCTGAGGAGAACCAGTACCATCATCATCATCATCGGATAGCATGAACTCACGAAGGGACCTAGGTGAGTCCAATTCCGTCCTGTCTTGTGTCTCGAGTTCAGTTTGAGATGACGCCGTATTTGCATTCTCTTCAGGTTGTGTTTCGGATTCAGTCTGCGACGAAGAAGGAAGGCCAACATGTGCTGCCATGGAAACCTGAGTCTCAGGCTCCGTCTGCGATGAAGAAGAGAGGTCAACAGGCGCAGCCTCGATCTGGGACTCTGCCTCCGTCTGTGATGACGAAGTGAAGTCAACAGGTGCGGCCTCCATCTGTGTCCCTGACTCTGTTTTAACCAGCGAAGGCAGAGCTGCCGGAGCAACAGCGGCACTCTCGACATGTTTTTCTGGCTCGGCTTCCGACACTGACGAGAGAGGCTGAGAAGCAGGCTCTTGCTTTCCGGGTAATGCTGCTAGACGAGCACGACGGCGTGCCCAAAGGTCGCGTGGCGAGTACAACAGAAAGCGGCTCTGACCAACGTGTGAAGAGGTCGAAGGAGAGTGAGTATCAACCAGAGTCGCGATGGATGAATTTGATGTCAAGGTGTCTCCAATCTGCAGATGCGAGATGTTTTGGTTGCTACCGTCACAGTGTTTCTTGCTCGGGGGAGAAACGGAAGGTGAGGATAGCCCTGTGCCGGCCGTCTGATAGGCCCTCTTCTTGCCCTTGTCACTTGACAGTGTTTGGGTTGCATCGTGCTGATCAACTTCGTTTTCGTTCACAGCCTCAGTTTGAGTGCCCTGCGAGACAAGAAGACGTGAGGGCAGTGGTGACGGGGCTTCCGGTTGTGGCAGGAATTCCGATTGTGGCTGAACTACCGGCTGAGGCGGCGGGACTGCTGGTTGCAGCGGCAAGACTGGTGGCGGCGGCGGCGGCGGGATTGCTGGCTGGGGAGGTGCTACTAGTGGAACAATAGTATCCGTATAGGTGAGTGAATAATGCTAAGTAATGTGTCAATAAGCTAATGTCAACCCAGATGAAATATTTACGTACTTGTACATGCTGCGATAGACCATTTGCGAATGTAGCGACCGCACTGGACACAGAGCCTGCGTCTACAAGAGCACCATCCACGGTAATCTCCACAGAGAATGGCATAGCCACTATGGTGAAGAAGAGTAAGTACCATTTCGCAAGGCCATGAGTATAGTAAATAAGCAGCTCACCGGTAGAGGTTGCGGAAGGTGATATTAGGAAAGTAGCTAACTCAGAACGACGCGTCTGCGTCAGCCCCAGCCGAGAATGGCAATGGTACTGCCAGTTGCAGCTGCAGCGGGAATTGCCGGCAAGACTCCCAGTTTTCGCGTCGCGTCGTCCGCTCAGTCATGCCCCCCACTTGGTCGTCGCTCTGACTCCTTGCCAGCTGAGGCCTAGGGTGCCAACTCAGTCATGCAACCTCTCCCATCCCATTCTCATTCAACTCCACACCGGTCCTCGTCACCAACAATTCCACCACCGGCGGAGGCCTCACTCGCTCAGCTGGCAATATTCCAAAGCGCTGACCAGACCGTGTCACCTGGTTTTCCAGCTGTTACAAATGGCGAGCACACCCATGCATACCCACAACTATACTCGTTCCAGAGCCCATCGGCAGTTCCGAAACATGGGCTACGATTCAGTGGACACCTGCGCTCTGTAGAAGATCCAGCTCAGCGCGGTCACGGTGTTAATTTCCGTAACCACAACAGCTCGCTGAAGACATCCCCTGATTGGGAGAAGATGATCCCCTTCGATTCTCACAACGACGTATGTACAATTGTTTACCCTCTCCTGTCGCGTTATTTGACACTCACTTCCGGAATTTAGGAACCTACTTATAGTGGAGTTCGTAATTTTCACGAAGGGCCGCCTTTTCATCCGAGTCAAATACCCTTGCACATGATGCCACCCGCTGGTTCTAGGGCATCCGCGTCAACGGAATCGGAGGAGCCACCACTGCCCTCTATAACCCTAAGTGCGAAACAGCTACAGTGAGTTCAAACTGAATGCACATAAACATGACATGACCTGATATATACCACGATGCTTATAGGGACATGTTCACCAAGGTAGCCCATGAAACGGTACAGGCAATACGGTGAATCTGATGTAATTGATTGCTGTCACGTAAGTACTCACTATATACCTTCGTCGTGTACAGGCAGAATCCCGGCCACTTACAGGGTGCAGGGGAGAGTAGTACGACTGTGCTACATGGAGCAACAGCTGCTTCACGTGGTATCATCGTGCTGCAGCAGCTCGAGTACGCCGAGCATGGGCACAAGGTACTGTTCTGGTACTTGAGCGACTGGAAAAAGGTCGAGAAAGCACTAGAGAAGCTCTCGAGTCTACTCCCCTTCTTGAGGAAGGCGGACGGTAGTCTTCTTTCCACTGAAGAGTGCGAGAGCATCCGT
Source organism: Irpex sp. M6601 (assembly GCA_037039805.1). NCBI lineage: Eukaryota > Fungi > Basidiomycota > Agaricomycetes > Polyporales > Irpicaceae > Irpex > Irpex sp. M6601. The sequence continues at coordinate 80,844 of JAXQGN010000100.1, read as the reverse complement.
CACGATGCGAGGGTTATTTTCTTTGGTATTATTGAAAGGGCTATCAACCCTCCGGTGTCTTGGCACTACCATGCGACTATTGATCAGCGTCAGGAGTTCCGCTACGAGATGGAAAGCCGTCACGAGGAGCTCCGATACTGTCAAAACGGGTGGAAATCCGAGGCCGTTGCAAAACTAGTCTACCCGCAGGTGAAGTATACCTACTCACGCCGTGCCCGGCGTGCCATCGAGCAAGGTTCGCAAGCTGCAGGCGAGCTGGCACCATGGCTAAAGGGATCTAGCAAGAACACCAGAAAGGACGAAGGCACGGTTGATCCCACCACAGAGTCTTGGCAGTCAGCTCAAAAGCGCAAGCAACCCCCGAAAACAGTACTCCCTGACGAATCCCACCGGCCAAAGCAGCGAGCGGCGTTGAAGATAGTTAATGCCATGTGAGTGTCATCGTTTTAACGTGCATTCCGCTTACTCAGTGACTCTGTCTGTCAGTTCTGCCTCGAGAGAGGCTGAGACGGCGCGTATGATGGAGAGTGCACCTGAAGAGGTTCCAGTGGCTACGTCTAGACACAACGCCGCTGCAGCTGTTAGTCCCACGTCAACCTCTCCCGCTGATACTTCTACATCACTCAGTATAACTCCGGTGGTTCCCATCGCCGTTGCACCCGCCAACGCGGCTCCCACCACCTCTAACTCGATTTCAAATGTCTCAGCGGCGGCCTCCATCTCTACTACTCCCCCCACTGCGCCTGTCGCATCTGGGTCGTCTACACTGGCATTGCCTGAAAATATCGATCCCGAACGTGTTCTTTCGCCGACGCCGGTACCGCCATCACCGCCGCCTCTTACAACCATTGGGCACGGTACCAATGACGACTCTGCGTCAAACGCGAGGTCAGAATCTACGCAAAAGTGAGTTATGTGCACAAGCTATCGCTGTAGTGGTAAATTTCTGATACTAATGTCCGTGCGTCCGTGCGTAGCGTCTCTCAGGACTTGGAGACCATGACATCGGCCACTATAAGCAAAGCGGCAGTCTCAATCCAGCACGCAGCAGAAACCGAGTCCGCATCACCAAGTACCGTTGTACCTACTGCTACAAGAAAGCCCACTACAGGAGTTTCGGGCGCCGGTCGTTCGAAAGTCTTTACCCCGACAGGTCGAAACACAGTCAGGTATGCGGCATCCTTTGCTCACGGATTGCATGCACGCAGTGCGCAGGTTCCTTACTCAGAGTGCTAATACTACACACAGAGAGGCTGTTGGCCGGGGCTGGAAAGTGTCAAATCCGAACGGGACATGCGCCGAGTTCAAGGAGTACTGGACAGAAATTCAGAAAGACTCTGATCGTATGAAGGCAAGTATATCCGAGCCCCTCGCCCTCAATCGCATCATGTACTAATGTTGTTGATACCGAATAGCCTTTCCGTGACGAAGTGCAGCAGACCAAGAACGCGTTGTCAACAACATCTGTGGAGTCAGGTGGTGAAGGTCGCAGGGGCGGCCGCCGTGCGAAGGCTTAGTAAAGGCAGTTCTTTGCGTAAGGCTGCTGTTCCTGGTAGTGCTGTAAGCGCATTGAGACGGAGGACGGCTGCTCCGAAGCAGCTGTGTAGTGTTATCACGCCGCTCTGCTGTGCCATATTTGGTTATATGTTTGAATGCAATATGCTATGTTTTGTTATACTGTGCCATATTATACGGATACACAGTGCTATAGGCTGTGCAATCACGCCAGGTAATGTAGCACAACATGTGAGATTGTGCTATGTCGTGTTATGTATATTGCTAGATCGACCGAATGGCCGGTGAAATAGATAGCACGTTATTGATATATTTTCCGTTTTGTATGTCCATACATAGCAAGATAGTTACCGCCACCTCTGGTTATGTGCGGCCATATGGCATTCTCACTGGGTGTCACAGCTTGTCACTCGGAGGGCATGAAAGGCGCCTGGCTTTGCTTACATAATCCATTATGGCGGCCAATCGCACGAAGTACTCAGGCTGCAGCTATATTCACTGCTATGACATGGGTCGCCATCGCACTGTATAGACCACAAAAATTAGTTCCATACATAGCGAAACCTGTGTCTCTGCAGACTGATGAATGATCTTTGTATAGCTAGTTTACGCGACTGCCAGACTCGTATCCCTTCGACAGAACAATTGAACATGGTAACTAGAAGCCCACCGAGGGTTACTCATGCCAAAGCGAAGCTGCGAGTAATAAGAAGCACAGCTCTGCCAATGGCAATACAATAAGTTTGTTCATAGATCTTGGGACAGTTGTAACTCTTTATTATTGACTAGTTCTTCTCTGCAGAAACCAAAACGTCAACTTATTAGTGAATGCGAACTCCAGTCGCAGAAAACTGTGCTTACTGAAGACAAATGTGACATGGCAGTCGGATCCCTTCCCATCTCCCCTTCGATACAGCGTATAGCCGTTGTTCTTCGCCACCTGTGTTTCCCCCGTCCCATCCCACACGTTACTTCCAACCAAAGGATTCTTGAACTTAATGGTGAGCAAGTTTCCCAGCCCTCCACCGCTGTACGTCATGCTTCCCTCGATGTCGGTGCCAAAAAAGCCAACGACCCACATGGAGAAGCTACTTTGATGGGGGCTAATCGTCTTCGGGGGGATGTTGTAGTCGACCCCCCCGTAGGTGAAGTCGTGCTGTGTCTTTCCTATGTATACGAGCCCACTGACTTCGAGTGTGAGATCGGTTTCGTTGAAGATGGTGATTTGGGTGGCGTGAGACATATTGAAAGCAGGCTCGTGCGTTGCCAAGTGGAATACCAACTCGGAAATCTCGGGAAGGAGGTGTACAAGTTCGGTTACTGGCATAGTGAAGCAGCTGGTGTTGGCGAAAGCAGGGAGGACTGCGAAGGGTTAAGACGGGGAGTTGATGGAGAAATGTATACATGTACCCTATCTTTATACCCTCTGGAAATCATGCGTGACCTTCGTTCTAGATGCTGGAAGGTGTTCCAGGAAGCCAAATAATGTCGGTGTCATCCACGAGAGAAGCCACGACCTAAACGATACAAAGCTAAGCCCATGCTGCAAGGTTCCTAGCAGTGAGTGCCTTGTTCAAGTCAAGTTCTGCTCGACAATGCCCATGAACATACCTCCACTGACGGTGCTTTCTAGCACCCGACCGTCAAACTGGTATGTCGAGAGACAAAGAGAGAGAGAGGTAAGAAAGTAACAACAAGGGAACAACGCGATTCGGCGTTGATTGGTGTCGAGCTTGACAGAGGCCAGGCGGTTTCGTAGGTACCTAGCTCAGGCACTTCGCTGGCGGCCGTTCCATGCTTCGGTCTCTGCCAGTTTCCGATGACCACAGCATGTCAAATGTGTTCAACATAGCCTCTCGGTGCCGCGCTATCACACCTCTTGGTCTCGAAGTGCCTGTGGCGACACCTTGCATCCAATTACCACTACTATACATACCTGGAACTGCAGCACATCTGTCCCGGGGTCACGGTCACGAATATTGATCAAGTTATGGACCTAGTAATGAGTAATACGACTAGTGCGTACCTATTCATGTTTATTCTGTTTCGGAGGGCAAATATTTCTGCTGTGATAATATGAAGGTAAGTATGCGGGGGTGGAGATTCTCCTCTTTCTGTAAGTAGTACGGCGAGCTCCGAGTCAGTAGGAGCCTGGCCAGAGGTTAGGTACATAAGGCGCCTATATTTAATTACATAAGCAATAATCAAACGCTAAAATGCCAAATCAGGGAGACTTGCCTCATGTCGTCCAGCGCCACTTCAAGCCTTTGAAAAGCCAGTAGCATTCAAGTTCGACGCTCATCCACCTGAAGGTCCATGCACAATACTATGTCTTGCTACGTCGTAGTGTTCTTGTAACATGCTGCGACAGATTGCTTCCTATTTTGTAGAATTTACGTGAGGCTCAGTGCACCGTTTCCCGCTGATCCTATGGGCATGCCAGCGGGAAGATGTCACCATAAACGCCCTTCTAGGTGGAAGCTATACGCTCTTTTCTTCCTATCTACTACAACGATACTTTTGCTCAAGTTCCTCCTCCCTGTATCGACTAGAACATCTGCTACTTACACGAAACCGACAATGTCAAGACCGCAACCAAAACGACGACGCTCGAAGTCCCTGGACTCAGGTCAAAAGGTGTCCAAACCGAGGGTGGACAAGGCTGGAGACACCGTCAAAGCAGCCATGAGGACCCTCCTACGTGGAGTCACCGAGGCTTCAGACGCATTCTCCCCTCTAAAGAGCGCGGCAGGGGGTCTAAGCTTCATTCTGAATACCGTAGACGTAAGCTAGGACTCTCATTCATTGCCCGTGCATTCGCTAAACAGCACTCAGCAAATGGGTGACAATAGAGCTGCCGCGGAGAAGCTTTCTCGGCGGATCGAAAAGATCTCAGCATACATTGGACGGCCGCAGAGTGACGGTGAGGAAGCACGCCGCTTGGAGCTTTCATGGTACAGTTTACCCTGTTGAGATTGGTCATGAACTAAACGTCTTGGTAGTGAGCTGGACGCTGCTAGACGCATACTCGAACCGTTGGAGGACCAGGGCCGCGTTGGCCGGTTCATTCATTCTTCCCAGAATGCTTCTCTCATCGAGAAGTACATGATTAGTGTAGATAAAGCTATAGCGGATTACCAGGCATGTCTTCGCTCGATATGCTGCTGCGGACACGGCGCTCATATACGGTTCCAGATGTCTCTGATTGAAAACCTACATAGGGTCAACATGGAGCAGCTTGTGCGTGTACCTTGATACTACTTGAATATTCCTTGCTAATTGTGCTACTGTGACTCTTCCAGACAAGAGGTAAGATTGATTTCGTCCGCTCATCTGGTCGTTAATAACGAATCTCTCGCAGGACAACAGAAAGCACTAGAGAAGTTAACTCGTGCAAAGGATGCTGGGTTTGATGCATACAGTCAGCGGTCTAAGTGCCTTGCGGGCACACGGGTGGATGTCCTTGACGGCCTTCAGCATTGGGCTACCGGCTCGGACTCTCGTCAAGTATACTGGCTGAACGGTCACGCTGGCAGTGGGAAGTCCACAATCGCACAGAGCTTCGCTGAGATCCTGGCTGCGGTCGCCGATCTTGGCGCGAGCTTCTTCTGCTCGCGGGATTCACAGCAACGCAGTGATCTGAAGATGATTTTCCCTACAATCGCATATCAACTAGCTAAAGCAAGGAACGTCGATTCGCCGGCGTACAGAGGATCACTACTCCGAGCACTGGAAGCAGATCCAGACATCGCGTTCTCATCTCTTCACAACCAACTACAGAAACTTATCATATCCCCGGCCAAAGAATCTGGAATCAGAACTGTAATTGTTATTGATGCTCTGGATGAGTGCCGAGATCCCAATCCCACTTCTATCATCTTGGACCTGATTTCCAGCGCCATCGTACATGTCCCAGCCGTCAAGGTATTCATTACAAGTCGCCCGGACCCCCATATACGTTCCGGATTCCGCCTTCCTCAACTCAAACCACTAACAGAAGTAATGCTTCTTCACGAAGTGAATGCAACCTCGGTCAACGCAGATATCAAACTATACCTGCAGCATGAACTTCACGCGATAGCTGAGAACCGTCGCGGCGAACGTGTTAGTATATCTTACGACTGGCCTCTTGATTCTGACTTGGAGATTGTCACGAGAAAAGCCGCCGGGCTTTTCATTTTCGCTGCCACGGTGGTCAAATTTATCGACACAAGGTACCATGACCCTCGAGGCCGGCTCCGGACTATCATCGACGATTTGGACAACTCCAGACACGAAGGACGGTCAGGTCTCGACACGCTATACCTGAGTATTCTTCGCGAGGTAGCGCCGGATCCCGATGACAAGGAGTTCCTCGAAAGACTTCGCTCGATCCTTGGATTGCTAGTGATCGCGAACGATTTCCTGCGTCCTTCCACCATCGCGGATCTCTTGAATATTCCTTACCACGTTGAGGGTGTACTGGTTACCCTCAGCGCGCTTCATTCCCTTGTAATGGTACCGGATAGTGTGGGCCAGCCCATTCGCTTCCATCATAAGTCCTTCCCAGACTTTCTCACAGATCACGACCGATGCAAAAGCCCGGAATTCCTTATCACGCCCCAACTTCATCATTATACCCTTGCCAAACGTTGCCTTGAGGTTATGCGACAGAATTTGAAGAAAAATGTTACTGGCCTTCCTCGTTACGCTACCAACGACTCTCTCGATGACGCTTTACGTGTTCAGCTCTTCGAAGGGGCGACGGGTTATGGTTGCCGATACTGGGCAGACCACATACTATCAATTCATGAGAACGCACACCTTCTCCAGCTTGAGCCCTTGCTTCAGTATTTTCTTACCGCTCAGCAGTTGCAGTGGTTTGAAGTTCTTGGACTTCTCCGTGAACTACAACTTGGGGTTGAGTCGCTCAATAGACTTCGGGCTTGGCTTTCCAAGGTACGACTCATGCAATCAAGCTCCTCAAGCGAACTAATTATCTACGACAGCCTCAACTGCCCTACTCATCCCGCAGGATTCTACTGGCCTGGGCTATTGATGGACATAAATTTGTTCTTCACGCGTTTGACGTGATTAACGACTCTGTGTCCCACATCTATCACTCCGCGCTACCCTTCGCTCCGGAGGATTCTCTACTTAAGAAGCACCATGGTGAAGATCTATCAGGCGAGGCCAGGGTTCTGATAGGCCTAGTCTCAACCTGGGACAAATCGGTCAAAACGGTGCCGATGCCTGGAATAGTATATTCGGTGGCATATGCGCACAATGGGACCATGCTGGCTGCTGGTAGCCAAGGCTTGGTTCGCGTCCTTCATTCATCCACTGGGGAGAAAATCTATAACTTCGCATTTGACTCATCACATCTGGATCGTATTGCTGGAGCACTCGCCTTCTCTTGCGATGACTGCATCGTTGCGGCGACAGTAGACGACTCCTTGTACCTGTGGGACATCCGGACAGGTGCTAGGAGCACTATCCAAGTCACAGGTAACATCGGTAGCTTGATGAGCATTGTGTTCCACCCGAGAAATCATGAACAGTTATTGTCGAGATATAAGCAAGGTAAGATGCTTGGTGTGTGGGATGTCACCAAATGTCGCCTTGAGCAGTCCTTCAACACTCGCAAGGCAATTTGTGTCGCTTGCTGCTGGATGAATGGCAGCCGCCAGAAGAATATCCTCATAGCCTACCAGTCGCATATTGATGTATGTGATTGGAATAATGGTCCACTCAGGGTTATCCGAACTTGCACTCCCCATCCGCCTTGGGCTCCCCTTCAAGCCGTTGCTTCCTCCGAGGATGGCTCCTTCGTCGCGTCTAGCTCGTCTAAGGGTTCTGTTGTCATCTATGACGCCAGCACAGGTCATCCTATTCGTGCCATGGGGAGCCCCTCCCTGGCAACATGGACAAGTATTCGAGTGTGCTCCATGCGGTTCTTACCCAGCTTACACACTGGCACCATTCCTGACATATGCCACGTTCATTGCCCCCTTGAACCTACCGCCCCCGTCACCGCGATGATCCTTCACTCTCAGCAACAGCACAGTCATTACACTGCCGCTTTCTCGGGACATCTAGGCCGTGTCCTATGTCTTGCATCGTCACCTAGAGGTACTTTGATTATCACTGGTTCAATGGATAAGACGCTAAAGTTTTGGGAATTGGAATCTACTGGGATTGACTCGGAGGACCGAACCACGGACTCTACTTCCAGCGAAGACTTGGAAACGGGCTTTACTACTGTTAACACCCCCTGGCCCGTGCGAAGCGTGGCAGGGATCATGTCCCCGGATCTCTCTAATACCTATTCACAATCCGTCATCCCCGAGTCCTCTGATAATTGGATACCGATTCAGTTGATTCGGAATGCTCATGACGGTTCTTCGCACCACTTCGATCCGAAATGCCTGGCGAGGTACTCAGCATTATCACTGCTCCTCAACAATCACATCCTTCTGTACCACCGATCTGATAACTTACTAGAGTGGAGTTTAGAGGAGATCAGGGGCACTACGGAGGCCACTCTCATCGGAATGACTGGGAAGCAGGGGTCCATTGCATCATATACCACCCTCAATCTGCCTCGTATATCGACACATGTTCCGTTCAGACACGGTGTTCCGGGATTCTACTGCAGCTTTGTCGAGCTGGAAGAAGGAGGTCACTCCAGGATTCCCTGCTATATAGGGATCGAATGCTGGACGTTATTTTCGGACCCCGTTAAGGGATTTTACCTTGTGAAGCTCGCAAGAGGAAGGATATCTGAGCAACTTTTTCCGCAATGCACACATGCCCGCGATCCGAGTCACTCTAAGCTCAAGCCCGTGCATATAGTACAGCTCTGGGACACCCCTGATCTCTTGGACAGCTCGAAGCTCATCGGCTACATTGGGCTCTCTTCGGGAGAAGGATACTCCTTCACTTGGAAACCCGCCACACAGTTTGACCTATCGCGAGGGGATGAACCACAAACATTGAACTTTGTGTCATGTGCCATCGACCACTATACCGAAGAACTCTTCCAAATCCCCCCCTTGTTTGGCTCGAGAGTAGTCCACGATATACCCTTCAGCAAAGTCGTCGATAGCAACGGTGCGTCCTGGGTATTGGACGAGAAAGGTCGTAAAATATTGTGGGTGCCACCAGTACACGACGGTCAAGAAGGCAGATGGTGGCAAAGGGAGAAGCTGTTGTTAGTGAGCGAGTACAGCCGGCTTACGATACTGGATTTCTCGAATGTGAACTTTGACGAAGAACGGCCGTTTTGAAAGGTGAGTGTAATAGGCTCTTTGCGCATATGTATGCAACTTACCACCGAAAATATTCTCTCCTCAGGCCTCAGATTTGGAATCGTGCTTGCATTTGTTTACCTTTCCGCAAGCCTCGTACGAAGACGTCGTGATTCTCTTTCATTCTCTGTTGCGTTATCTTGTTCTTGTATATGGTTTCTAGCGGCCAGTGTACGCCGTTCAACTTTCGTGTCCCATGACCTTCTTGTATACTTTGTACCTTGGAATAGTGACTCGTCACCGGATGTCTCCTGCGTGTTATCTCTGACTGCCTGCCACTCCAACTAAGTACTGACAAGCTGTAGATGCAACACGTACATGAGACAATCTCCTCACTACGTCACCATTACGCGTTCAGAATCTGCATAAGGTGCAGTCAGCTTTCGACCTCCGTGCCGTGGTAGACTGTTTACTACCCCCTGCATCACGAAAAGGTACCACGCTTTACAACAACGTGGCCACAGCGTGTCATCGACCGATAGATGCTTGAGCCTGTCGCAACACATCTTATTGAACAAACAACACACGAACTAGAGTACCTTCCATTCAAACCACCATCATCCAGAACCGAAGAGAGAATTAACAGTCCATTTCGTAAGGTACAACGGGTATCGACCTCGAACACTACAAGAATATACATCAGATTAGATAACTACTTTCTGTCCAGAGTTGTACGCAAGAGGGGTGCCTACTTATATCGCTCGCAAGGCTAAGGTACTCTATATTCCACTCTTACTCTCGCTCTCGCGCTCGCGGACTCACACATAGCCCAAGCACTACCACCACCGGATTTCCGTCCACATGAGAGGCAGGAACACGACGCAGGCCGTCCAGAACTAGAAGCAAGAAGCGCAGTTTAAGCTTTCAATTCCGAACTCTGTCCTCGGGAAGCGGATAAAATAAAAACGTACGACTTGAATGCTCTTGAGGAAGTACAGCGGGTACAGATCCCACGAGGGCGTGACATACGTCGTCTTCCCGTCTGGACCGCGTACCGCCCGTGGGTGTGTGAACATCACCCAAATGGAATAGAAGGCGACCGAGAAGAAGTGCCAGAAGAGGACGGCCGGAGAGGCGATTATGCTGCGCGCACACAGTGGGAATAGATTCGGGAGTGAGAAAGTGGCACGACGGCGGGGACGACGGGGAGGAAGTGGGCTTACCCAGAGAGTAGAGACACTGGCCCGTTGATGCATTCGCCGCCGCGTTCAAAGTACTTGAAGCAGCCTATCCGAAGTACATCGAGGGACTCATCTGCGAAGGGAAGCGGGTTTGAGATTTGCCAATTGGGCTATGAATGACATAACATACCGTCCGCGCCGAAAAGATCGTAGAGCGCCACACTGAGAATGTTGACCGTCGACGCGAGGGCCTTGCGCTGCCAGTGCCAGCGGTGGAGCACCGACGAAATCTCCTTCCAGTCGGAGAAATCCTGCACATGGGCAAAGTGTTCGCGAAGGATGAAGACGTCGTTGAACGCACACATCATGCCACCGCCCGTCAGTGGATGGCGCATGTTCCAGGAGTCGCCGAGAAGGATGACACCCTCCTTAGTGTGTTTGCCACCTTGCTCGGCCGGGGGCAGGAACGAGTTTGGCATGCGTCGAAGCCGGTCTTTCTCCAGAGCTTGTTGGACAGGTATGTGAAGCGCTGAGGGGAGCTGAGGAGCGATGTTGGTGAGGATGTGTTCCTTGAGATCGGAAGGGAGGGGAGCTTTGACGTCGACGAGCATGCGAGTGTCGTGTTCGCCAATTTGGTAGAGCAGTACGGGTCCGGCACCTTTGACGAGGACGACTGTGCCGTGCTTGTCGATGGGTAGATGAGCATCTTCGAGGATGGTGCCAACGAAATGACTCTTCGTCTCTGGCTTGACACCAGCAGTGCCCATGACCGTCGATCTGAAGTTGGAGAAACACCCGTCCGCGACGATGGTGAGGTCGCCAAAGAATGCCTCCTTCTCGACAGAATCTTCTGCTTTACGCGTCGCGCGCACGCCGAGTATACGTCCAGTCAGTGGGCATTCGATGAGTTCTGACACGGTTGCCTCGATGGTGTCTACGCCCTGTGCAGCTCTTGCTTTCTTGCGCAGCGCCTGAATGAATCGCCCGTGGTGGAAGGAGCGACCAGTACGGCCGTCAGGGTAGGGTATATGCACGGGCTTACCGTCCATAACGACTGCATACCCATGCACAGGCACCGCGTCGATACCCTCCAGACAAGACTCGAGACCAAGCTGCTGGAGAAGAGCAGTGCCTCCAGGTTGCAAGAGCTCGCCAACGATCCTGTCGGGCTCCGAGAGAGACCGTTCAAGCAGACATATCCTGAGCGGTTTTGTTGGTCGTGAAGAGGAGAGGGCGTGTGCGAGAGCGCAACCAGCGACGCCGGCGCCGACGATGACGATGTCGTACGGTTGGGACCACATTTCTGAGTTGGAGGCCATTTGCAAGGGCACCGACGACCTTTTGAAGCTTTCCGGGAGTGGCTGGATGTTGGCTCTGGCCCCGCCGACGCCGTTCGAGACTGGGGAGGGAGGGAATTATCAGACCACCCTGCTTTCTGAGTATTTAAATGATGCGACGGAAGAGCGCATCAATTTACGATCGTCGGCTGTCTCAATCGAAGGCCACGCGCCATCATCTCCCGAAATGGAAGGGCGCATCATTGATCGACAGGAGGAACGGTCTGTGCTTGTCTTCGTCGTTCTGCGACCTCTCCTCGTCGTGCTTGACGTCGTCTGCGAGTGTGGATTGGTACAAAGCTTCATTGTTTACGAGAACGAGACAGGAGTGGCTATCTCATCGGCTAACGCATCTGAGTGACGGAGTCTCAAACAACTATGCGCTCCAAGTCCGTATGTTTTCGCAACCTCCTCCGTTCCTCGACATCGTTCATCGCGACCCCTTCACCAACGCACACCTCTAGACACCAGTGGTCATAATATCAAGTAATTTTCTCTTCAAGCTCGCGTGACTGCTGGACCCTGCAGCCATAACAACTCTGCTTCGTGTTCGACTTCCACAATCTACCTCGCGCGGTCTTGCAGCTTGCGCCAATTCAACGAGGACAGGAGACGAGAAGGGGCTAGAGAGTGCCTAGGAGAAGAGTGAAAGGTGGACTGAGAATGTGCGTGCGAGCGGTGGCCATCGTTTCTCTTCCCACATCCATTTGACTGACTGTGTTTTCTCTTTCATCACATACCTCTTTCAACTTTACAGCGACCCGTGGCTCTGACACAGCGAGTTGCAAGCCGACAAACGGACTTTGCTACTAATTCGACACAAGACTGCGGGCCTTCCACTACAAATCTCCTACTCACGTGAAGTGCAGAGGTAGCACCTTTGAACGCGCTCAAGCAATCTCACGATGAGATTGGACGCGTTCACCTCACAGCTGAGGGCAAGCACGTCCTCTGCAACTCACCGTCAACAAGAGGCCGACCCAATTGTGCCTGGTAGTCCACCTCCGTACTCCCCAGAACCCCCGGAGTCGGTCCCTCTCTCTCCTTTCTTGGTCAGACGTTCATCCTCTACTCCCCACCTGAACTCCCCACCACTGCCCTGTGCTGAGCCCAGACTTTCCAACACTCATTCATACTTTCAGACGAATTCACGCAACCCGTCTTCTTCAGCCCTCTATAGCCACCCAGCCCCACGACATCGAGCGAGCTTTTCCCGAGAAGAGACGGATGAGGATACAGACGCGGCCACCTCTGGAGACGACACAGTCGTGTATAGGTCTCCCAGACAAACTATAGCTGGAAGCCTGAGGGAAAGGTTATTTGGCAAAGGGAAAGCTCGCGCAGATCATGGTGAACGAACTCGTCTGATCAGCACGACGCCTGGCGTCCACGGAGCAGGCGAGACAGAAACAGAGGGAGAAGACACGGTGAGTAACATCTCCACATTTACTCTTCATTACATTTCGCTGCGAATTCCGGGACCCCGCAGCCATAACCAATATCCTTTCGCGACTGTTCTTTCCGACATAGCTTGATTTTGTCCTATTCGCGATTACCTTCCCTAGAAATTCGATCAAACTATGCTGAACGCGCCCTGTCTTACCCCAACAGCCCCGCAACCTCCCAACCGCGCGTCTGCGAACGCCGACGCTATCCAGTCTCTCCGCACATTCACCGTTATCCGCGTCGATGACGATACCCCTGCCGTCACTCGACCCTGCGCACCGACAACGCGCCATATTGGACCTCGCACCACTGCTATTTGAGTCGTGCAGACTTCTCGCGGTGGTTCCTGCGGTGTTCGGCACCTTCTGGAATTTGTACCGTGCGTTGATGCCGTTGGAGGACGGCTGGCGGTGGAGGGTGGATTATGTGGTGTGCATCATTTGGGTACGTGGATTTGACTACTCGCGCAGCTGAATTCAAATGCATGCGGCGAAATTGCAACTTGCTTACGAACTGAACGTGCATGCGCGCAGTCGGTGTTGACAGGTTGGCAATGTCTGCAACTCACAACTGGCCTGTTGAAACGCTGGAGAGTTTACTACTCGCCTCTACCAACCCTCATCAGACTCCTCGCACTACAAGGTGAATATCATCTGCATCCCTTTTGTCTCTGCTGCCGAGGAAACACCACTGAACTCTAATCCGAGCACAGCGATATGCTGGCCCGCAACACACTTCACCCTCACCCTACTAGACCACGAAGCCCGTCCTTTAATCTGCTGGGCAGCGATCGGCACCACGACATGTTGCAGTCGATCGATACAGATGTGGGTCACCTCGAACATCGTCGAGCCACCCGGGTCGGCTCCCTCTGACGCCAACATGAAACGGCGGTCGAAGAGGAAGTGGGATGGGCCTGCTGTGCTGCGCGAGTGCGTGTTGCCTGCGGGAGTTGCGTATTTTGTGACGGCGTGGGTGGCGATTTTGAGTAGGGAGTTTGAGGGAGCGTGTGGGAGGTCTTCGTGACGTATTGGAGAGGAGGTATGTTTGGTTTGATCTCTTGGGGTTCTACGTGTATAGTATATTCCTCTTCTTCGTGAAATACGGATCTCGTACTTGTTGCTTGCTATTTTTAGGGTGCTTTGTTGGCGGTCCTCCCGAAGGATTACAATGACCGAGGAAGAGAGGCCAGTCGTACGTTTCAACCACACAACCTTGGAACTAAATGAATATTGCTGTCACTAATTGTACATTTCATGTGTGTTTCTCTGTTCACGATGCAGTTTCATAAATGCCTACGTACTCTAGGTAACTAAGATAACCCTATGCTACAGATTCCGACGCTGGTACGTTCCATGATGAAAGATAGAAAGTGAAAGGGGATATTAATTTATGCTGCATAGTAATCGCTCTACGACTACATCATACGATCCGAATGTATAAACCTACCATCGCCTGTGACGTAAACGTAGGCAGTGCGTCCGTTTGCGTCCATAGTAGTCCCATAGGGTCGCACCTGGCTCGCAGGGTCGACAACATGCTGCTGCTGCTGTGGCGGCTGTGTTTGCTGCTGTGGCTGTGGACGCGATTGCTCCTGAGGGTACGACTCGGTCTCCGCGGGAGACTGGGTAGACGCAGCCTGCTGCGTCTCGTTTGTCCTCCCGGTGTGTACGAGCCTACTTTGAGGTGCTTGAAAGTATGCATATGCTGGGGTCCCAGATGAGACAGGAACATATTCCCAATGCGGTTGATGTGGGAGCAGATAGTCTGCAGGTGGCGTATGGTAAGGTACACCTACAGGTGGTGGTGGTGGTGGTGGTGCCTCGCTCTGAAAACCAGCCATCTGCGCGTTCCCGATGGCAGCGGCCGTTTGCTGCCTTTGAGGTTGAGGCGGGACTTGGAATGCGGGGTACGGATACGGATACGTCGGTGTAGTAAGTTGCGGCACAGGGGTATGCTGATGGGTCGTCGCCCCGGAGCTCGGAGTGTAATTGCTCGGACCAGCCTGTTGGGAAATCGGACCTGTTAGTATAAGAGGAGACACGTCTACGAGGCCCACCTGTACACTCAAGTATGTCGTCGCTGGGAGCTGTGTGGCTGGAGGAGGAATGCGGTATGCTTCAGGACGAGAATATGGCGTGAACCGAGGGGACGCTTGGCGTGTCTGGTTCGGATAGGCAGGTGGGCATGGGCTAGACGTTGGAATCCGCCCAAGGGAGCTGCTAGCGGGAGTACTCTCGACTTGGGCTTGAGCCATTTGTTCCCTATGTCTCCCTAATAAGTAACGCTTGTTTTCTATGGACAGTACACACAGCCACCTACATCTGTACAGCCATCCTCTGCCTTATTTCTTCGGCGGCATCACGATTTGTGGCGTTCTTGTTACATGCGGGTGCTGCACTCGGAACGGAGACTGGACTCGAGGAAGTCTCGGCCTTTTTCCGTTGTTCGATCGAAGACGCCAAAGCCGATTGAAGAAACTTATGCCTTTGTTGCTCTTTCTGCAGTGCGTCCATAAGCTCTTTGACTCTTTTCGTTAGTCCCGTCGCCTTGCTTTCCGCTTTCTTACATTTGGTGTTTGCGGCCGCAACCTTGTTAGTACACTCCTCCAGTTCATGATGCATTCTCTCCACTTTCGACCATAGCTGATCCACCTCTCGCATCCGCTCGGCCTCATCCGCTGTCGGTGGCGAGAGGTACACTTTACAAATCGCTGGATATATCCTCTGCAGTAGCGAGGGTGAGATTCGGTCCATTATCACCTTCGGGGGCGCTATGGACATAATGAGACTGGGTTTGGCGATATCCTAGACTTCACACATCCTAGAAAGACGTTACTCACAGTTTGTGATAGGTGTGCGGCATGAGGGGCAATCCGGAGCCATGTCTTCGTATTCGTCGTCCGAGTCATAATCATGGCCATGGTCCTTCTCCCATTGCTCGATATGCTTCTCAAGGCATTCTGCGTGGAATAGATGCCCTGACACCATTCTTCGTCAGCGCTTCCTATCTGGACAGAAATCCAGTTGACTTACCGCAGGGCACGCACACGACGTCTTTCGAATGTAATGAATCATAACAGATTGGACACTCCATCTGTTCGACAATATTGCCCGGGACGCCCTGTGCCAGTCTCACGGACACCCGTGCGAGTGCAGAGCCGAGATGAATGTCGATGGGGGCAATGTCAAGGTGGGATCCATCCTCCGTTACGAGCCCCCTTATATACTCCAAGCACAAGCGGATGCGGCCCTGCCACGAGGCAAGCACGCCTCCATCCCGGATGGATGATAAGTCTTATTGGTCATACCGTATCGACGGTCCAAGCGTTGCAATTGCGGTCTTTCTGAGGACATCGCAAGCCGCACATGCACAATGGTGGCAGTCCTTGTCAGATTGACGCTCGTGCCATCGGTTCCTCTCAAAGGCGGCCTTGGTCCTTCGGCGGCGCGGGCGACAACAAACACGATAGTATTCTGCAGCGTCAGGCGGTCTTCCCGAACAGACATCCTCGTCACATCGGTGCCTTTGTGTGCTAGCATGGATCTGCCGTGCACGTCGGTGCGGTATTATATCTGTCAGAATATGGTTTAGAGTTCGCCAGGCTGACGGAGCGAACCCGACCGACCTACCGACCGACCGGGTGATTGGCCGCTGCCGGCTGCAGACGCGTTGTTGAGGGTGGCAAGCCACGATCTGTATTGGGTACGAGACTGCGAGGAATTCTGCCCTGAATGATTGTCTAACTTTCAGCAAGGCAGTGATCAACGTTGAACAACCAGGAAAACAGCGTGTTCGACGCTGCTTCCCTTCATCCATATATTCCCGCTGGGTTGGAATGTTAATAGTGTTATGAGGAATTCATGATCATGGGAAGCAGATGTGGTCATACGATGATCACCTGGAAATCGCCACAGGGCCTCTTGAGTTCACGGGGCCTGATAAAAGAAGCCATTGCACGAACAATGGGCCTTGCTCAAACGAACTGAACAAGGCTGTCGCGATTAGAGCCTCACGCAGACCCCACGCTCAGTTAACCCCGCGTGTGGCTGGTCTTCATTCCATCTCCGTGTAGTCGTACAGGGTTCGTGTCCAATTGGAACATTCGACAAGAATACGTCATTCGACGGTGCCTGTAGTTGCGGCGATCTAGAACACCGAAAGATGAGGTCGAAATAGTCGAAATGAAAACCTATAGTCGATCGGAAAGGATGGTCAGCCACACTCTCGTGGTGCTCATGAGGAATGAAACTCTACCTGGTTTTTACTCCGATTTTAGGTTCGGTGATACCATAAGGAATGTCATAACGTACGTGCACAGGATTAATTGATATTCGGCCTAGGGTATAGATGATTGAGTACACTTTCACTATGAATTTCTGCCGTAAATAGTCAAAAGAGTGGTACAGCCATGAATGAATATGCTGGATCATAAATCAGTCGGGCAAGGGGGTGTGCGAACAGCTCACGGGTATCTGCATCCGAAACAATGTATCCATCCACAATCAACCTCTTCTTTCGTCTACCACCGCCTTCATCCAGCGCAGAACCAGTGGTTCGAGCATGTCCTCCCATCCAGGATCCTTATGAGCTACGACGACCGCATCAAACGTTAAAGGAGGCTCTTCCGACCTTGAAAATTTCTTCGCAGTCGGCGTGGGTGACGAAAGAGGCGTTGAACCATGTGCAGGCGTCAGGCTGCCGTTACCTGGCTGAACAGAAGGCGGCGAGGTTATCGGGATCTCGTACCGCAGCTTCAACGCTCTGGAAAACAAACTATGAGCGGCGGAAAGCTTCTGCGATAGATGCCATGGATACTCACGCCACCCATAGACGTAAGTTGTCTGTCCTCCGGAACGTCCACCCGTGCCTGGCCTTTTCCCGCTCCGTCTCGTCTTTCTCGAGCGATTGGGCCTCGAGGGTGGCAATATCGTGTATCGCGTCTCTGCTGATATATCCCCATGGCTTCCGTGATCTTCTTACGCCGGTATTATATGCAACGCATAAGATTTGGCCAGAAGAGAGTGCGTATAGAAGAGCCGATCGCTCCGCCGGTGCAGATGGAAGTAGAGAAGTGAGGGTTGCCGGTAGGAGCGCTTGAAGTAACGCGAGTAAACGACCTGTGAGAAGTAGTTCAGCTGCTTGTTAAGGGAATTTCGTAGTGAGCCCATACCGTAAGGATCTCCCTCGAACGAAACCCGCTTCGCCCACTCTGGTAGATCGTCGTCTTCAACACTGTCGGCTTCAGATATACTGCCGAGTTCCTCTGGTTCTTCGGTCTCCTCTGATACGACCATGGCCTTCATAGCGTCCAGCATTCCAGTTGAGACCACCCGCCGGTTCGACCGCTTCACCTGAGAGATTTCAGCGGCGCTCGCGCTGACCCTTCTACCCTTGCCTCGTCGATCCCTTTCCGCCTTCTCACGTTCCCTCACCCATCCCCTTCTTCCATCTTTCCTTCCACCAAACAGCACATCATCCACAGCGTCCAAATATCTCGCGATGGTCTCTCGCTCCTTCTCCAGATCGCTTCGCCGCACATCCTGCCGATACAACCATCCCCCGCCAAGCACGAGCCTCTCTTCCCATCTATCTCGCTTCTCCTCCTCGCCCGGCGGCTGGTTCATATCGTAATCATCTTCGTCCTCCCAGACAGGCACAGATACGTGCCTCCCGCCAACCTGCACGTAAGATATCGACACAGACCCCTCCACGTCCGACATGGCAGGCGAGTTCGCCCTCGAGTGCAGCCCTCCAGAGCCTGAGCCAGACACAGACGCCTGCTCGCCATGGTCGCTCTGCGCATCATAGGCCTCATCCGAGAGAGGCAGCCGCGACGACTCTTCCATTCTTCGTAGCACACCTAACACCTCCAGCGCAGACCTCCTTATCCTCGTAAGAGGGTCCGTGGCAAGATCGGGCTGTGACGCCTGCCGTCGTGGGATCGGCTGCCTCGAGGGCGTGACCTTCGATCGAAATTGTGGCTGCACAGGTGTCGCGCTGTCATCAGGCAGAGTGAGCAGGTAATTCCTCACCGACCGCACAGCATGCGTCGTCGTTCTCAGCACATCCAGTACATCCACATGCTCAGGGTCCTGAGCCTTCCCTCGAGCGTCGATGACGCTGAGCAGATCCTGTGGGGGCGCGCCGGTGCCCAGCCACCAGATCTGCTCGACGGCGGAGATGTCCTCGATGACGGACGGTCGGAGGTTCTCTGGGTCGATCTCATATGTCTTCACGTACGGTGAGAAGGTTGGGTGGACGATTTGAGGGACGACAGGAGATGGAGGGAGTTGGAAGTCATTGACTCCATTGAGCAGCGATTTCGTGCCTTTCGTGTCGAGACCGCCCAGGGCTGGTACCATGTTTTTCATGGCTTTGCCACTCGATGGACTACACAATATCATCAGATTATGTACAATCATGAGCACGGCAGCACACGCACTTATTCTCTGCGGCCAGACCCGTCTTCGTGAAATAATGCTGCAGGTGCTCGATGCTCCCTAGCGCCATGACACTCTCCCTCTTCGCCGCACTCCTACTGAACGGCTTCAACGGCTTGTTAGCCTGGTTCATGTTAGGGTAGAACGCGACCTGACGACGAGATTTCTTGGGGGCCTCGTCTGTGACGGGGTCGTCTATCCCTTCTACCTCTTTAATGTCCTCCATGATGATATGACCGCAGCGGCGTGAGTAAATTGGGTAATGTAACGTGGATCCGAACTTTAAGCTTGCTCTATACTTGAGTTGGCATGAATGTCGTCAGGAGAGGGACCTCGCTCCGAAAATGAGACGAGGAAGATGAGGGTTGCGGTCGAAAGTCGTGAAGACGTGTCTGAGAGCATGACTGGCTTGATCATCTGTGATCGGACGAGATTTACCTTTGCATCAGTTTATCAGCTTCCGAGAATTATCGCAATATCCGCGACCAAGCTCCTTCGAAATAATACGGATAATACATCTACCATCTTATGCTACAAGGCTTTTATGCACACGAGTTATACACATCGGAGAAATTTTGCGAGGGCAGAGGCACCTTGGGAAACGTCATATAACCGATCAAAAACATACGTACACTTCGGCCCCGCCCCGCAAAGCGATATTGAAGACGTACGTAAATCCGACCTTACAAATTTACCGATGGTCATCTTGGTAACCTCTCGCAATGCCACTCCTCCCCTGCTCAAGCACACTCGGCGCGTCTTCACCCAGTCGTGTCTCGAGGCCACGATACGTCCTCGCCTGCAAGAATTGGGCTAACCGAATATACGTCAGCTCGTCATGTATCGAACGAGATACAGTGCTACTCACCGGCGGCGCTGTCGGGCATAACACTCAAAGCGTTGTCCTGATTCCTGAGAACAAGAGCCGAGGGGTCTTCACCAGCTTCGCTGTCTTTGCCCTTGTCTTCCGTGCTGACGCCGTATCGTTTCGCCTGGCGGTATTGCCCGGTAATTAACGAGAACGTCGGCCTGTCTTCGTCTTTATCTTCATCTGTGGGGTGTTCGCGATCTCCATCTATAGCGTGCGATTAGCCGGGGATTATTGGCGTACGAGTGGAAGGTGACGGGCTTACTCGTCTCGGCAGAGTCCTCCAGTGCGAGTTTGCCAAAGTCCAACTCATAGCGACCTGTCCATTGAGGCTCGTCTTGTAGGGCTATTTCTAGTTCGTACGGTGTGATAATCGGCCGCAGGAACTCCTACACCGCGCACGACGTTAGCCGTCGCCATCATCATTATCGATAGCATGGGCACGAACGTACCTTGGCTTCCACCAGACTATTCTCCGGACACGCAACAAGGACGAAGCACTCAATCTCGAGAAAGTTTCCTAGCTTCGCAGGGTTCAACTTCCCCACAGTGATAGTATAACTCTTCTTATGATGTCGCGCCAAAAGTGATCGTAGTCTCGAGATCAGAGGTAGATACGATGCTGTGAGTCTTGAAATGAGTGATCGCATATGAACACGGAGAAAGGAGCTACTGTACCTACGCCGAGAGTCCCCACTAGTATACCGAACACATCTGCATCTCGTGCCCTCTGCACAACGGCGTACCGTCTCATGAGTAGCCTGTTGCTACGTACGGATTCTAGTCTTGCTGTTTTCGCTTTTGGGTCGTATGAATACACCTTCACGAAGAATGTCAAATGATATCTTCCAGAGCACAGATTTTTTATTACCTGACAGTGAGCGTTCGTCATTAGGAGGTTCGTCAACGTCAAATTTTCCCCGCCAACAAACAGGATCGTGTCGATTTCGACGTCATTAGCTGTTGTTTGAGGTTGAGAGGAATCGGCGTGTGGTTGTGTATACAGCGGTATTTCTGGAGTGGATAGTTGACATGATGATAAAGCTTCACTGAGTCCTTTGCGGATATCATCTGAGTTTCACGGCCTTTAGTGGTGCACTCGGATGCGAGAGAGAAGATTCTGACTTGCAACGTGTGAATATCGCACGTCGGTGCGTAACAAGATATTACGAGGCTGAGGGTCTGCTGATTTGAGGATGTCAGTTAACTGTGTAACACAGTCGTCGACATCGATAGATCGACGACCAAAGACGTAGATGACAGGTAGACGAGATGTCCTGCAACGAAGAAATCAGTGTAACGAAAATATAGAGACTGGTAGAGATATTTACTGGCTCATGCATGCGTGTCCATAGTGGACCATGGCGTCTGCATCAACATGCTGCGCCGCAACCTCATCCACACAACAGCTACAATCAATGAGCATTCAGTCTCTGGAATAAAACATGCAGAATAATAGCCTGCCTGCCATATGATGTATCCGCCAAAACGTAGAGATCCCTGCCTGCGCCTATCTTGCTCTTGAGCAGGCGGAAGATAGGGACAGAGTCGTGTAGCAATTCGTCGGGGAATTGGAGCGCGATCTACAGAGAGCTCAGCATCGGTTTTTTGAGTCGATGGCAAAATCTGTACCCTTTTGAAGTCCCCGGCGATTATCGCATCGGTGGTTCGTTGTATATCGTAGTACTCTTCGAACTCTTCGTTTGTCGAGAGCCGTGGAAAATCTTCGTCCTCGACTTCTATGACGCGGGTTATGGCCTCTTCTCCGGAGGCGTATATATTAGTCGTCGGGTCGGCCATGTCTCAAACTTATATCTAAAGATACGGTTTCTATTCAAGATCAGTATGTTAGATTACTTTTTCGATGCACTTAAGCTCAAAACATACCTTGACTAATCCTGGAGCAGGTACTGGTGAAAGCCCATAAATATTGATCGCAAGTATTGATCATCCTCTTTCCCGAATGGGCAGGTCATAAGCGCTCATAACCTTCTGAAAGCCTTGAGCCCCGTGCGTGTACAAGTTACATATAGGCTGTGAGCAGGTATTAGATATAGAGTAATTGGTTTGGATTTCTCCTCCAAGCCTCTTTGTGAAGAGCTCACTATATACCAAGTAGCAAACAAATGGTCAGATTTAATTTTATAACATTGCCGGATCAATCGGAGGGCCCTACGGTACTGCCGCCGCCGTCTCGGCGCGTCAGCGTCGGCGTCCGAGTCGTGCTCAGTTGGCGCCGGGTTTGGGAGACTCTTGCTCATCGTCCACCATGTCGTCCACCACCTCGCAAGGCGTCGTCGAGCGCGTCCAGAGCTGGGTCTCAGAAAACAAACGTGTCGTCATTGCTGGCGCCGTCGTTGCCACCGTCGCCATCGGTGGAGCAGCGTACTATGCATCTAGCTCACGAGGTGGTGACGGGGACAGGGCTGAGCGGAAGAAGGACAAGAAGAGGGGTGGAAAGAGTTCGTCGAAGAAGAAGAAGAATGTGAGCGACTCGGATGGGCCTCTGCTGGAGGAGATCTCGCCAAAGGTGGAGAATGAGGTGGACGGTGAGTGAGGGAATTCTTGATGACATGTGGTCGAATCTAAGGGCAATAATTTGGCAGAGCTTGCCTTGACTTCGGAACAGATTCTTGTTTTGCCCACCGAGGTGAGGGGATATGGCTAGGACGAAGTAAATGATAATAACAGCACGCTAGGAGCGAAGCAAAGTAGCTGCATCCCTCAAGACCAAGGGCAATGGCGCGTACAGTAAGAAGCAATATGCCAAAGCTGCAGAGTACTACACAAAGGCTATTGAGGTCTCGCCAAAACCCGAACCGACGTACTTCAGTAACAGGGCAGCATGTGCGTTCTGCTTCTGCGCCGTCTTTCTCTGAAAGTTGCTCATACAACTCTAATAATTAGGTTATATGAACATGCAGGAGCCTCAGTACGAGAAGGTCGTCGCAGACTGTGATGCTGCCCTGGCATTGGACAAAAAGTATATCAAAGCTCTGAACCGCCGAGCGAGTGCCCTTGAAGCCTTGGAGAGATTCGAGGAATCCAGTAGAGGTGCGTACCATCTTAGTTTCATGTGAACCCAACTCATCTCGCGTATAGACTTCACGGCTGTCACTATCCTCGAGAAGTTCCAAAACGAAGCTTCGAGCGCCGCCGTGGAACGAGTGCTGAAGAAGCTCGCGACCCAAAAGGCTCAAGCCATCCTTGCCACACGTGAACCACGTATCCCTGGACACTCCTTCACATCTGCATACTTTGGTGCCTTCCGAGACAGTGAGTATGGTCAGTTCTGCTAATTTACATATCTTAAGCCATTTCATAGGACCACTACCGGAGCTCCCAGAAAACCCATCGACGGGCGATAACACGCTCATACTTGCCCTCAAGGCGCTCAAAGCGCAGGACTACACTCACGCTCTCACACTGGTCAACGAGGCGATCGAGCAGGGTATATCATGGGATCTCGGCAAAGCCGAGGCATTCAACTTGCGAGGAACCTTCCAGTGAGTTAAAGCTTCCCATATGTGTAATAAAGTCCCAATTCTCAATACGATTTCCACAGATTCCTCCTGGGGAACAGCACAGCTGCCAAGGACGACTTCCTTGCATCAGTAGAGCTCGTACCGTCATTGACACAATCCTGGGTGAAGCTCGCGAGCGTGTACATGGAGCTGAGCGATCCTGCGCAGACCTTCGAGTCGTTCGAGAAGGCCATCGCGCAGAACAAGGATGACCCCGACATTTTCTACCATCGCGGTCAAGGTGCGTTCGAATACGTCATATGCATCCTCGGTTTACTTAGAAGCGCCGATTCTTTCTAGTCCTGTTCATCATGGGAGAATTCCAGCGCGCGGCAGATGACTACCAGAAGTCGACGGAGCTCGACGGCACTTTCGTGTTCAGCCATATTCAGCTGGCTGTCGCCCAGTACAAGCTTGGCGATATTGGCAAGAGTATGGCGACGTTCAGGAAGACGCTGAGGGAGTTCCCGCAGAGGAGTGAACCGCAGAATTATTAGTGAGTTGCAAGCTGAGACTTGTGGGTGTTGACGAGTGTTGGTGCTGATGAACTGGGGGTGCGTTTGTCAGTGGTGAATTGTTGCTTGATCAGGGACGATTCCAGGAGGCTATCGAGAAGTTTGAACGTGCCATTGAGTTGGAGAACGAAAAGTACGTAGTGACCAACCCTTTCATATCTACCCAGTGAATTAACCTATATTCATAACACCTCAGACCCCCTCCCGCCAACGTCCTCCCCCTGGTCAACAAAGGCCTCGCCCTCTTCCAATTCAAGCAAGACATCAGCGCCGCCGAGCAATGCTGCCAAGAGGCGCTGAGGATAGACCCCGAGTCCGACGCGGCCGTCGCTACGCTCGCTCAGCTCAGCTTGCAGCAGGGCAAGGTCGATCTTGCGATTGAGATGCTCGATCGACAGGCTGAGCTCGCGAGGACCGAGCCAGAGTTGGTTGGCGCGCTTACGTATAAATATGTCAGTATTCTCCTTTGTTCTTTCCTGTTGTGTGATGAAGAGACTGACTTGGAATGTAGGCGTCGACAAACCAGATCCAGTTCGTGAAGAATTACCCGGAGATGGCGAGCCAGCTCGGTCCTATGGCTCGTGCGTTCGCAGGCTAGACTCGTAGTTTGTGCTTAGTATATTACACACTTAGTTCACGTATTCTGATTCGTCTTTCCTCTTAACTCTTGCGTTTGGACTTTTTCGTGTCGTTCTGTACCGCTCGGTGCAGAATCGAATTAACTATGTTCAGCGTCATCATACGCGTACATCGTACACATCCTAGTGTATTTATCATGCTTCATTGTCGTAATCACTGCTTTCGGTCGAGCAATCAAAAGTACCCCCCGTTCGTTACTAATGCGAGTATGTTACAGTATGCTGGATATGGTACACTGTGCGGGCTACGTGGGGTATTCCAAGTACGAGGTATATAGAGACAGGTTCTCGAGCCTGCATAAGGACAGCTTTGAAGGTGGTATGCGACATCTGCTAGAAATGGCTGTCTGGATCGTCGTGAAGCTTCGCCTGCGAGAAGTCTACAACTGTCAGTCGGCCACTTCGTCCCTCTAGCAGCAACTTGTCTCTTTGCCATTTACCAGGCCCATCATGGTCCGGAGGAATCCACAAAATTCTGCTGCCGAGATCATCCAAGATCCAGCTGGTGTTATGGTCCACCAGTTTCCGGCAGGGTTTCTCGGAACTAGTGTTGTCGTTGCGTGGTTCACCAGTAATGTTACAGTCATCCAACGGGAGCACGTCTTGTACAAATTCCAACTTTCGACAAGAGCCAGTAAACAGCGTGTAGTCCCATAAAATAGCTTTGAATTGGTGATCGTTTTCGTCTTGGAGTATGAGGGTAGTACTTCCCTGATGATCGCGTGTATGATGGAAGTGCGTCGCATGATGAGGTATCTCGCCGCGAGCGGTCAGCACCACTCGGAGCAGCTGCTCAGCGGAAGCAACGTGTTGTATCGTCCAACAATCAATTCTTGTTCTGTAGGAACCCTTCTTCGAGCTGGATGACCTTGAACGTATGCTTGCAGAGTGAAAGAAACCACAAAGGCCATCGTGCCCCCATGGCGTAATGCTCGTTGAGTCGATCTTCTCGAAGCCACCGAGGTCAGGCATCGACCATCCAGCAACTTCCCTCCCGATGAAATCCCAAATTTTACCTTCTCCAGTGGATTCAACAGTAGCGATGTACTCGTTACCAGGAAGTACGGCTGCGGCTTTGTAGCGTCGCTGGCGACCAGTTGGTGAGGGACTCGAGAGCGGCGGTAGTATGCAACGGCATGAGGAATTGCCCGTATCCCATACGCTGATTGTTCCATCGAGCGAGAGGGACGCAACGAATGAACCGTCGATGGAGAAATGGGCGGATTCGATTGCCTGTGAGTGACAACCTGCGTGCACGTCAGAGGAACTCTGACTGATGGTGCGTTCGGCCTCCCAGATCCTGATGGTCTTGTCTCTGGAGCCCGACGCGATGAACTTTCCATCTGGCGAGGAAGCCACAGAGATAACGTCGTCGGTATGCCCTTGGAAAGTCATAACGTGACGCCGCTATGACTGGTTGTGGTAAAGGGTGTAGATGTTACGTGAAGATGCGACAACGTAGCCCTTAGCGGGCAATACTCGAAGAGAGTGCATGGATGTGTATTCCGTCGATATGCTGTGGACCATAGCGCCGGATTTGATGTTATAGACGACAAGTGAGCCTGTCTTTGTGCTCAAAGCGATCGATGAACCATCATCGGAGGACGCCACCGTTGGAGATTGTATGTGGATAGATTGGGGATATGTGAAGATTCGAATACGTCGAGGACTTTCCGCGCTCAGATTGCATAGCTCAGCATGTGAGTTCTGAGCGATCGCGATAGTCCGTTTCGTGCCTCTTTTCAGCCAACATAGAGGTTTGCAACCCGAGGACTGTCCAAAGGCTGGTGCGAGGAGTTCGAAGGTCCGGAGACATCGGCAAGCTTTGACGTCCCATAGCCTGACAGTACCTTCGCTGGTCTTGGAGAGCAAAAGGTGCTTTAGAATGGGGTGGAATTCGACGAGTTGCAGGGAGGTGTCATTATGCAGAAGTTCCGTGACTATGGCACCTGTTCGCACATCCCATACCCTGAGATGGTCGTTGGACGCAGTGGCGATATGACTGTCGTCGGCAGAGAAACTGAGGGATTGGATGGTACCGGGAGAGTTCAAGTCCATCATGTTCTGTCCAGTAGCAGAGCGAAAGATACGGCAAACGGTATTCCCACCAGCAGCAAGCATATTTCCGTCGCGAGAATATTCCGATGCGTACGCGACGGTAGGTATCTGTATTGTCCGAAGCGACCTGCTCCAGGACGCCACGATCCCTATCTCGACTTTGGCTTCGGGAAAGGAGCCGACGGCATGCCTCTTCTTCAATAGAGAGCTTGTGGGAGCAAAAGGCAGAGCGGAGTGATAGATGTGTGCCACGGAAAGACTGATGATGTCGAAAGCGTATAGGACAAACTTCTGGCCGTCAATGATCCAATCGAGCAGGACTCTATACTTTGTATCGCACTGTCAGGTGAAGCAGTCAGCTTAGCCATGTGAGACGTAAAGGAAGCACAGCTTACTGCAGACATCCATACTCGCATATTACTCAGAGACACCACCGCCCTTCCGAGTTCTTGTAAGAGGCCGAGAGCCTCGAACCACTGTAGCTGCTGGTTTGTGAGGAAGTGAAAGAGAAGTGGTGCTATGATAGGTAGGTGTTGTTCTCGCTGTACGTCTGAAAGCAAGTGGTCCGCCCAGTACCGACAGCAGTATCTTGTAGCGTCGTCTACGAGCTTATCACGTACGGCAACGTCGATACTTTCGTTCATAGTGTATCTTGAAAGATTGCAGACATTCTTCTTCAATCGTTGCCGCAGGATCTTCAGACATCGTTGACCTATGGCAAAGTGGTGGTCGTCTCGGTTGACCAAAAACCTTGGATCTTTGCACCGCGTGGGATCGGTGAGGAAGTCCGGGAAAGACTGATGATGAAAACAGACGGGTAAACTCCAATCATCCGGAACGACCAAGAGGGAACGAAGCGAGCTGAGAATGATCCGTATGTCTGAGGCACGAGGAACTCCTAATAATTTTGCGATCGTGCTGGGAAGCAGAGCGTCGTTTGTGATGGCCAGTAGACCGAGGGTAGATCGAAGCTTTTCTAGGAATTCATCGTCGTGACGTGGTGCCGCCCCATCGAGAATGTTGAAATATAGGTCATCAATCCCAAAGCTTCCTTCGTATTTTGAATCATCAGCATTATCGAGGACCTTCTGCAGCTGATCCCGTGGGTCATGGTACGTGCTTTCGATAAACTTGACGACTGTGGACGCAAATATAAAAAGGCCGGCAGCCTTCTTCGTCAGACCATCCAGGGCGGAATCCTTGGGCCAGTTAGAAGGGATGTTTGAACCGTAGTCTCGACATCGGTCTTCTGCTATCTTCGTGAGCTTATTCCGCAAAAACAACCTGATATCTGCGTTCACTGATGTCGCGTCAATCTCATGCAGAATCATGACGTCTGTAATGGGTTTCAGCTGAGGAAGACGGAATCCCGCTAGAATGTGGGGTTCTGGACGGCCAGTGATGAGGAACCTGATCGAAGGCACGCGCACGATAGAGCTGGCAAGTAAGTCCAAAATAATCGACGTGGTGTTCGGGTCTCGGCATTCGTCAAGAGCGTCGATGAGGACAACCGTTGTCATCCCAGAAGACTGAGCTGGACCGATGATAAGCTCTTCTAGTTGGTTGTTCAGAGACGATCGAGCAATATCGGGATTTGATTCTAGGGTGCGTAGGAGTGCTCTCCTGTATTGGGTGGAGTCTGTGGTATTTGCCAACGCTAGCTGAAAGGCAAGAGTAGGGAAGATCATCTTTAGGTCGCTTTGTTGTTGAGAGTCTCGTGAACAAAAGAAGCTGGCCCCGAGTTCTCCGAGTACTGAGAGCCTCTCCGCGACGCTTTGTGCGATTGTAGTCTTCCCGCTGCCTGCATGCCCATTCAACCAGTATACTTGGTGCGCGTCTGGATCCTTGGCCCAACGCTGTATTGAGGACAATACTTCAACCCGCGTGCCAGCAAGACAGCGCGAACGATGGTTCGATGCATCGAATCCTGCGTCTTTTGCACGGGTCAGCTTGTCCAGGGCATTCCGCTCGTCTGGAAAAGGCTTACAGTCAGCACAGGTTGTAAAGAACTAGCCCGAGAAGCTCACCGTAACCCTATCATGATCCAAGCGTACGTGATCAGAGCAAACCCATGTGATATACACAATACACGTACAATTTGCTCGAAAGCAAGCCTATGCAGGTCCTGAGTGACACAGACCTAGCACTCAAATCAATACCATACAATGGCCCATGTGGTCTATCCTAGCTATACCTGATAATCGCACAAGATTTGCTCCACGTTGTCGATGTATTCTCGTATAACTGCTGCATTTTGAGCGGATTTGACAAACCGCTCCATCAAATTCTGGTGCACCAGCGGGTCAAGTCCTTGCTTCACGGTGTCGAGATCCCTTTAGAAACGATGTTAGCCTTTCCAGGATCAAGAAACTTGGAGGTCTGGCATATAAAGCACCTTGTCAGCTGAGTATGGATCTCATCCTCTTCGTCCCAATCTGTTCTCTTGGTCAGTTCGGAGACTTTCTTGACCCGTCGCAACAGCATTTGCATAGCAGCAGTATTGTCGCCAACTTCCTATCACATATATTGATAAGCCATCAACGTATGCACGATTTCCAGGAGAGATGAACTCACCTCGACGTTCTTGAGAATAAACTCCAGACCGCTCACCACGCTCTTGAGAGGCCCAAATCCGTCGGAAACCTCATTGACTACTCGCAGTACGACTTTAAGAGTAGCTATCGCAGTTTCGCCCGCATTGCCTTCCTTGGAGCTAATGGCCTTTTGATCAGTGAGTCCATCAGATGGGCCAGAGCGGTATCCGAGTCGTCTCCAACGAAACATGCCCATAATTCACGGCTGTTTCTGGACGGCAAAAAGTGGGCACGAGAGACTGCAAACCGTACGCGTACACGCCGCTACTGTCATATACGGGATAGATTGATGAAGATGCTCCTCCGAGGCCTGGGAAATAATTACGGGTCAGAACAAGGGAATTTCTGATGGCTGAGGCAATACCGACGTGAACAAATCCCGCCCTTCGGAGCTGACTGGGTATGGATATCGAGCTCAGTTGATAATCTTCTGTGGACAGCAACATCCGAGTTCTTGCATTAAACTCATCACCACAGGCACCCTGTCAATCGAAGATGCCAACAATTCTGTTGGGAACAGGCGCATCTAGCATAAGTATATCAGAGCCAGTCAACAGAAACTTGACGAGATGGGGAGCTGTAGGAGACTCACGCGCAGAGTCCACTTCACTACTGTGCCAGGGTTCGGCAGTGCACAATGAATTTGAATGACGAAGTATCGCAAGGGAACAAGATGCCTGCTTTTCTAAGGCAAATGGAGAGAAGTAATCCTGCACTGCATGCATCGCATCTCTATAAGTAGTCAGCTTATGGGAGATTATGCTCCTAGTGCGACAATGAGCTTAACAGGCGTCCGGGCGTCCTAGGAACACCGCTAGCTGCGTGGACACGGCATACACGAACGAACCACGCGGACAATGAGTGCTGTTGTCCTTTTGCCTACCTAAAACAAACTTCTCCGGTTATCCATCTAACTCTAAAGAACAACTGACACCAACTTACCATCGACAGATACGCGCCAACGAAGGAGACGAGCATGATCTCATACTCATCATTCCAACGGTGACTTCTTCATATTCGAGGTATAATTGGACAATAGGATCTTGTACATGTTCAATACTACTGTGCACCTCTCAAGTGTACTCCTACTAGTAGTGTGTCCAACCTGTACGGGGGTCTTTTATATGCGATACTGGCCGCACTCACCTAGCGAGCATGCCTGTACACTTGTCGTCACTAGTAAATCGAGTACATCAGGAAACACGGTTTGGCGCCGGAGCAGGGCCATCAATTCGTAGCCCCCGTACCTTCCGCTGTTTCTACGGAGCTCCAGGAGCGATCTGTAGCTGGCTGTTCCTTCTTCGTAGACCCAGGGATATTTTGGAGATATTGCTTAGGCTCCTCTGTGCTTGGAAAATGGCTAGCATGCACGTGCATCGAGTAACGTTACAAGACGACTTTACCATACTCACACATATATAATTTATGCTGCTTTCGTAAGGTTCACGAGCTCCGGGTTGTCTGAATTATCGACGATCGTGCTAGTCATTGCTTCGGTGAGCACTCGTTAATAAGTAACGAAAGCGTGCCTGAGACCTAGGACTGCACCCAAGCATTGACTGCGTACATATTTCCCGCCGCCTAGTGAAAACCTCGTGTCGCGTAGAATTTGCGTCGTTGAACGAGGGCACTCTGTGCGTACTTCTGTACATATTTTGCGACTAAAGTCTAAAGCTACTTACTAAGTCAGTTTAGCGCCCCCCACATGCTAGCGCTTCGCTTTGCTGATGTTTCCCACGGAGTGTTGCAACTTCAACTTCGGCGCTCGCTACTCGTCCTACTTGCAACTTCCTCTTCCCCTTCATCTCTCTCTAAGGGCTCGTGCGTGAGTTTGCAGGCCGGAATCTTCGTTAACAAGACATAAGGGCTTGGAGCGCTACTGATGTGCTCTCATTAAGCCGGACACGTCTTAAGAATGAAGATATGCGGGGTAGTGGGATGTTGAACCCGGTGAGCCAGTGAGTGTTTTGACTTCTACGTGTCAATGATTTACTAACTTATTAGACTGAGCTTAGAGTATTGTCTATGCTGCACGAGCAGAGCATTGCGACACGATCAATGACAGCAAGATCAACACGGTCCTCGTCTTGCGGTAAGTATGTCCGTCGTGTTCCACGCCAGCTAGTCACCGCCCTCACTCCCGCAACACACAGGGACTAGATGCAAGAACTCGACCCGCAGCAAGCGTAAGTCCGCCCCTAGTGAATAATTGACAAATGATCGGCCGTCTGTCGCAGAATATAGAAGTAAGTTGTCCGGCAGGGATCCATTAACGGGCTGTCATGCATACATGACTGTTCTTCGGTTTGGTAAGTACCACTTGGGTTTCGGCTATGATGCCTTTCTAACCACGTCTCCGTAGGTAGCCGCTATTACAGATGCACACATGCTACTTAGCATTGTGAAGAGGCTGTTGTTCTGGGTGGGCGACGTTGGCTGCGGCATCTCAGGGTCCTGTCGTGCCCGTACTTGTGCATGCCGTAGTGTCAGTATGGACCGGTCGGGTCTGAGCACGTTATTATTATCAGCTACATTAACGTTGTAGTAGAACTGTTTTTATAGTAGCTCTCACTTAATAAAATGGTTCTCGTTGTCTATATACCTGATATTGAGTGTGACACAACTTTTTCCAAGGGATTTAATGGTAACTCCCATGTACTACTCAATGCTACGAGGCATTAGCACGCTGCTACGACGTGCTCCAGAGCAGATAGAGGGCGCTCCCGGCCGCTCCATTTTTGGGGTTTGTCTACCGCTCTCCCAGTTCTCCTGAGCGCCCGGATCTGTGAGGAGACTCTGCCGTTTTTCCTGATGTAATGATAGAAAGAAAAACGAGCGAAACTATCGAGAGCACATGCCATATGTTGGTGAAAGTTCGAGTTCAAGTTGTATGCGCTCAGGCAAACCATGTCTCCGACAGATCTGAGATCAAATCTGAAGCTTCTGAAGATCGGTCGTGACAGAGCAAAGTCGAGTCGTTGAACAACACCTCTCGCACATAAGTATGGTTTGAGTATGTTGAATACAATCACAATTCTATCCATCGAGCATACATACACGAACTATTGGTACACATGTACAATTTCCTTTTATAAAATTAGTTACCAACGAGCCCGAGAGCCTCACGGCGAGACTTGCTCGTGGGGTCAAAGTACGGCTTCTCGCCCTGTTACGCAGGTTAACTCAGCGATTGATAAGTAGGAAAAAAGTGGAGGGCACGTACAAGAGAGACGACACGGTCACCGACACGCTTGGCCTTGCCGTAGTCGAACGTCGCGGTGTGGTAGTTGGACCGGTTATCCCAGATGGCAATCGAGTTCTACATATCACCACGTGAGTCACCACAAACGCAAAGCAAAAACAGCCTGGTACTGACCTTCTCCCACTTGAACCTCACCTGGAGGTCATGGTTAAGCTGAATGAGGTTGAAAAGATGCTTCAAGATAGTATCGCTCTCGTCCTTCGTAACGCCAACAATGCGCTTCGTAAAGTTCGGGTTAACGAACACCGACTTCCAGCCAGTGACGGGGTTGGTGCGGATGACGGGGTGGACGGCCTCGAGGTGGTCGCCGACGTTGCCGGGGGAGCCACGGGGGCCCTCGCGCAGCTTGTTGCCGAGGGCTTTGGCGATGGGGTGGAAGAAGCGGGCTTCGTGGACGGCTTCGAGGGTTTCCAGGTATTTGGCAAAGGAGGGGGAGAGGCGGTCGTAGACTTCGTAGCCGCTGTGAGTTAGTTGGGACATGAGCCGGAGTATGTTAAGGAGAGCCGTGTGTAGAATACTTACGAAGCCCAGAGGGTGTCACCGCCGGTGGATTGGCCGTTGAAGGAGGGGAGAGTGTGGATCTTGAGGATGGCGTAGTCAGAAGGAACGGGCTCAAAGGTGATGTCGGCGTGCCAGTTAGCACTGCAGGAGATACTTGTGAGATTTGTGACTGGTTAAGACAAGAGAATCTGCTCACGCAGCGAGCTTAGTTCTGTCAGAGCTAGGTGTAGTATAGTCACGGCTCCTCTCCGAAGAGATAACACTGATCTCATCGCCAAGCTCAGAAGACTCCTCCGTGACCGGGTGGATGTGCAACTTTGACGACTCAGGCTTTCCCGTCAACTCGCCGAGCTTGGTACCAAGAAGCTTCTGCTCCTCGATAGTCAAGTTCTGGTCGCGGAAGAAGACGACACCACGCTCGGAAACTGAATGTCGAACTTGTTGTTAGATTGACGATCATGGAAGTATCTGATAAGACATACCGAGGATAGCAAGGTCCCGAATGAGCTCATCGGCGTCGGGTGCCTTGAGAAGGTCGGCGACCTGAACGCCACGAGCGAACTCGGTGCCAATCAGAGGCGTCGCATCGACCTTCTCGAACTTGTCGAGAGACTTGCCGAGCTTGAGGGGAGCAGGTGCTCCCGTCAGCTTCAAAGCAGCGAGCTTCTCTTCGACCTTGTCGGTCTCGGGGACGACGACGTGAGCCCTGGTAGAGATCTGGGACATGATGATGAGCTAGAGAAGGTGAAAGGCAAGTGAGTATCGCCGTGGGGAAATCCTCCAACGCCTTCTTCATGACTTTATACTACCTTGTCTTCCAGATGTATTCACGATTGCGCAAGGATACAGTCAGACAATTTGGTGGTGGCGATTAGCTGCAAGTCTCACACTAGGTCAAGGCACCACACCAGCGGCTTCGTTTGACATGATAACCAGTGCATTTAGGTATGCATAGCGGCTAATTGGCCCTGATATAGTACCTGGGAGAAGCAATGAACCTGGTTTACAAGAAAGAAGATGTATTGCGCAATGTCGCGACAGAGTCTACAACGTATTTCATGAGCGCTGCGGTAATGGTCTAGAGATTGGGATCTACACACCTGACATACGCCGTCAAAGTTAAGGTGGCTCTGCCGCAAATAGTAATAAGCAGAAGCTGATAAGATGTGTGGCCATATCTAATCGACCGACTGCCATTCGCCAAGGGGGTACACCGAAGCAGCCGTCAATATCCTGTACCAGGCCATCAGTGACTCTGGTGCGAGACCATCGCTTTCCAGCTTATATTTGCCTATCTTCCATGGCGTCGGAATATACTCGCAGACAGCTGGTGTGTGTTAGCGCAACAGCACGCCATTGCATTTGTAACCGTGACTGGGTGCAAAGAAAAAACTAGTGAGTTTACTTACGCGTCCCGCATAGAAGAACATTGCAATTTCGCGCCGAGTCAGACTAGTCATGTCTGAGTGCTAGTGGCCTAGGTGGTGGTCGCTAGATAAGAGGATAGTTGCGCAACATCCTGGCCGAAACACGTCCTCCCAAGTCCGAAGCGCCAACTGAGGCCAACTGCCATGCATATATTGATTCCGGCGTCTATACGAGCGTTTATATGCAATTGAAATCACATGCTTGAGTCTTGTGGTGACGTCGTCGTCCTCGCTCGTGGTGATCAGGTTCGACTCGGAGGTTAGCAGCCAAAGTTGAAACCACCAGGCTCTTTAGACACTACCTGAAAACCAACATTTTCAGAGGCATGCAAAATCCAAAGGAAGAAATTGTAGAAGTGGTCAGTCTGGTCACGGCAGCAGTCAACCCAGAGGTCCAGAAAGCAGCAGTTGCACGGTGAGTTACCCATGATGTCTATCAAGTACGCGGCAGGTATTGAAGTCGTTCTACTAGATACTACGCCCCGGACGTAGCCTTCAAACATCCCTTGTGTGAGGTACACCCTGGGCCAGGCTCTCGAGATCAACTTCTTGGTATATTGCAGTGAGTATTTACAACATGCGACCACTCCCTTCGCAGTACTAGAAACGCGTTGTCTGACTTTATGCGCAGATGGTACCGCGTCCTTTCACCCACAATCAAAATAAATACACACCAAGTCACCTACGACGAAGAGAAAGCCCAAGTCTTCATAGACGTCTCACAAGAGTTCCACATCCGGTGGTCACCCTTGCGCGTCGCTCCTGCGCGGTACGCTCCCCCATCTCCCTCAAACTTCCCCACACCATCATACTCATCTTCATTACCATATGTAGACTACTAGTACACCTCACCCTTAGACCAAGCGACGACGACCCGAACTTGCTTGTCATCTCCCGTCACGAAGATTTTTACCACCCAGAAGACTTCGCGGCGCTCCTCGTCCCACCTCTGATCCCCCTGGTTCGTGGATTGCTAAGAGTAGGCACACTCGCGAGTAATGTGAATGCGCGTGTTTTCAGTTTGCTAGGTGAGTCTATCCAGGGAGAATGGATGTACTCAAGTATTGTGTGTTGACTATTTCGTAGGCTATTGGACAACTACGAAGCCAACCGTCTGATACGTCTGCTGGCGTTACCAATAACAATGCAAGAGCCTGGCGGCAATGTAGATTATTTAATAGATGGACCCGAATATCTATGGACGGTGTATACTTAACAACGGCGCATTCTGCGTTGAGACTTGCGGTACTGTATTCCAAGTATCCGGTCGCTTGGTATCTCTTACAACTTCAAGAATTACATACGAATAGATAGTATACAGTATACAAAAAGCTCTAACGCAAGAATAATGTCCGTGCATTAAATATCCGGATTTTTACAGATCTGATTAGAGAAGAAGAATAGCCTGAGTGTAAGTATACCCTCTCACTCGTATTGCGGGTGTACACCCCATCCTTGCATAATGAAGAACAGCCTACACCAAACGCGTCAGCCCAAATAGTCACATACACAGAACACAAAACGCACCATTTCACCCGGTCGATCCTAAACAAATGGAACAGCACAAGCCAAATCGCTACAAACCGACATCAGCGAACTGCTTGCCAAAGGGAGAGACGGGAGACATACTCAGCTCCATGTACGTAAAGAACCCCAAGGCACCGCCCTTCGCGCCACGCTTCACGAACCGCACGACGTCTACCCATAATTTCATATCTCTAGGTGTGGGCCGTGCGTCTTTGTCCATGAGGAAGGTCATGAGGATTCGTGCGTAGATTCCGATGTGGCTGAGGAGTATTGTGAGTTGAGAATTCGAAAGAGGTGGTAAGGGAGGAGGGGGGACTTACAAGTGGCCGCTGCAAGAAAGATAAAAATCTGGGTAAGTGATGAATCAGGATAGTAGAAAGCCTCGGTGCTTACACGGTGCCTACATGAAACAACAAATAAGTCAGTTAATTCCACTATCAGAAGTGATTAGATAGCGTACCGATTGCGTTCATATAGGACGAGTTTGTCATGAGGATGGACCAATCTTCAGTCGCGAAGTTCTGAAGATACAGGTTCGGACGCTGCATCCAAGCCTCAATTTCGCGTATTCTGTATATATGTATAGCGTACAACACACCTCGTAGCCCTCAGGGAACAAATCATCCGGCAAGAAGTCGATGTCCGGCTTATGGAAGCCAGTGGCCATAACCACAATGTCCGCGTCGAACTACCAACACGATACGATACTTATGAGCTTCCGGCACGAATATGGGGAGAATGTTAGTATAGCGTACCTCCTTTACCTCGCCTTCATCACCAGGCTTCGAACCGCGCTGTCGTACGTTAACACGTACACCGCGAGACGTCAACCGTTCTGTATCGCCACGGACATAGTCGCATTTGCCGTTGCGAACATGACCAAGGAACTCGTCGTTCACGACCTGTAGTATACACACCCGTTAGTTCAGGTGATCCCGAAGACCAGATAGCCAGCTTACAGGCGTGCCCTCGAATAATCCGAGGTGGGCAGGCGTAAGATCTTCGACGCCCCGGTAGTTATACCAAGTGATGAACTTTTCCCACAAGAAACTTTTGTATTTACCGATGAGCTCCGCGATGGCGATATGACAGCGTTGTGCGAATCAAGTACGTACCTGAGCGGCATCTCCCTCCCAAATGGCTGAGCAGAGACCAGCGTATCGACGACGATATTCCTCGGGATAATCCACTACACATCACCACAATCAGCATTTCGTTCCCGCAACTATTGAACCAGACGCGTAGAACCAACCTTATCCTGACGAGCTAACACCACTGTCTTCTTGGCACCCTTCGCCAAAGCAGTCTCGACGGCCTCGACGGCGCTCGCGCCGCTCCCGATAACAACGATCGTCTTGTCCTTGAAGTCGGGTGCATCATCGTGGTCTAAGCCTGAGGAGTGAATGATGGGGCCTTTGAACACGTCTTCGTCGTTATCATCATCCTGATCCTCGCACTGGTTGTCGGTCTGTCGAGGAAGGCTCTTTTTCGCTTCAGTAGGTGAAGAAGTTTGGCCTTTGACTTGCTTGTGGACCTCTTCTTTGGCGACGTCATCCACGGGCTTCTGAACGTCTTCGCTGATACCGTATGCCTCGTCTGGCTTCGGGAACCCCTGATCCTTCTTGTTCACCTGGTCGCGGCCAAGTTCCCACTCGTTCGTCTGGGGCTGGTTCTGATCCCAGACTCCGTTACCAGTCAGGTTAAGGTTATCTTGGGTAGGGCTATCCTCTGGAGACTCAGCGGCGCCGTTAGCGCTCGCCTGGGGGTTCTCATCCTTCTCTGTCTCCTGCTCCTGCTTACGCTTCTTCTCATCCTTCCACCCCGGCATACCCTTCATCTTGACCATGTTGGGCTCGCCACATGTGCCGACCGTGACGATGACCGCATCGAACTCTCCGTCTTCGCCGTCGTTGACGATCCACTTGCTTTGCGTGTTATCGCGCTCCGTGTTGGACGGTTTCCCGGAGCCTTCCGCTCGCTTTATCGACGTCACTGGGGTGTTGTATCGTGTACGCTGGTGAAGAGCATATTCTCTGTGGATTCGGCTTATTTCTATAGCATACAGTCACTTCAGTCGCAAAGTTCGGCGCATACAAAAAGTTCACTCACCTCCGAGAATCTCGTCGCGCTGCGGGAAGCCACGCTTCCAAAGAAGTGCTGGGTGGAACCTATAGAGCAAAGAGTTGAGTTGAAGACCTGATGTTTTGTTGACTGAAGCCCAAATGCCGCCTAATAGAAACAAATGTTCATTAACATACGTTGATACAGAGAATGCAGCTACTCACCAACGTGATCGCTTTTCTCATAAATTACAACATCAAAGCCATGCGCTGCTGCATGTGCTGCAGACGATACACCAGTCAAGCCGGCGCCGACAACGGCAATTCGTCCTCTGTACTTGACGGATTTGTTTGGCTTAGGAGTCGGCTGTAAAGCACAACAGTTAGAACCCTCAGTCGGTCGTGTCTCATAAGTTGTATAGTCTTACCGGCTTGAATATCAGCACAATTATATGCTCTAAGAACACGTAGAGTGTGTTCAATGTCCAAATGAAGAGCCTTTTCGGCAGCTCTACAACAAAGAACATGAAGACGGTGAAAGGCAGGAACGCGAGTGCCTGCAAGGACGGCAGTGCCGTCTGCACCGTGACGGACGCTTTCATGTTGTCGAGATAGTCGTGGTCGGGAGATGAAGAACATGGCCATTTTATTTCTTCGCTTTTATACGTCGAGTATAACAGTGATGCCAGTGGTCGTCGACGATGACGTCCACGACACCACTTCAGTAACTCAAAAGCCCAGACAGTTTCCCATGTGATTGTCCCCCGATCATGGCGCTAAATGCATGGGAGCACGTGGGGATTTAGGGTAGCCATTTCACGCCTTGCTCGTGGCAACGCTGAACTGTTGATTTGCTCTCTACCATTCCTGTTTCATTTCAGCGTCGACAGCTTTGCCATGTCTGATGTGACTCAACAGTCTCGTACAGCTGGTCGAAAACGTCGAAGAGCTAAGGATGAGTTACGGCAATACCCCAATTTATGGCTGAGCGATGGAAACGTCGTTCTTTCCGCGAAAGACGACCATGGAATCACTTGGGGCTTTAAGTGCCATAGATCAATTCTCTCCAGGCACTCAGAGATATTCAAAGGCATGTTTACTGTGAATCAGCCGGAAGATGCAGAGATGCACGAGGGTTTGCCCTTAGTAGCTCTGACAGACCGGTACGAAGATCTCAGAGACTTGTTGCACATGCTCTATGACCCTGTTGGGTATGGCCATGTACAAACTCTCGAAGTCAACACTGGGACTAAGCATATGCTTGACTTATAGATTTCTCCCCAAACCTCCGGATACGGCTGATGCTCAGCTCTGTAGCGCAGAGAAGCTGCGGAAGATCAGCGGACCCCTACTCATGGCGCACAAGTACAATTTCGAACTGCTTCAGGAAAACTTAATTGATGTACTTCAATCCCACTGGCCAACGGATTTGGCGTCATGGGACAAGGTTTCCGAGCAGATGAGGCAGTTGCAGGATAAGGACAAGGGCTCGTTAGCGAATCCTGGTGCGTTCTACTATAAATGTCATCTACCGCGACTGCAAACTGATAAATCCCTCAGCGTCCGTAATCGCACTTTCCAATATAGCTGACTTAAAGTACATCCTGGGAGCAGCTTATTACGACCTTCACACACGCATGCAAACCCCAAGAATAGACTACGGGGAGCCTTATGACGTCTCACAGGTCACCAATCTCTTGAGACCCTTTCGTCCGGAGCATCATGTGCTATTCACACAAGGGTGTAACCACCTTCGGAAGGCGGTTGTGGAGGTCCTACGCCGAGGGCTTCCTGATCAGGCCCTCTCATGCGACTCGGACGCGTGTAACGAACACATAGAAGCTTGGCTCAACGAGCAATTCCTTGAACACATTGCCACCGACATATTCCTTTTTGACCCTCTGTATGCCTTACAGATTATGCAGCAATCTGCGGAAGCCCTTGAAAAGCTGGCAACATCCCCCATATGTCTCGGATGTCGGCAAGAGCTACCAACGCTTGTCAATGCCTGCCGGCGTTTCATCTGGAACCAGTTGCCTTTTTTCTTCGGTGGTAATCCTGAAGATTGGGAGTATGGAGCTGTGGATTATGACACCTTTGTGTAAGTGACGTGTAATGATTCTTGTTTTCGCAGTATAAGAGATAACTAAACCGGTTTATGCCAGCGAATGGGCCTCTTAATGCGAGCATGTAACGGAGTTTAGCTACGTGTTTCTATCTTGTTTATCTGTGCAATTACTCCACGTCCCGAGGACAGTCTTGTCGGAAGGTCTGTGTCTCATGTCAACAAGCAACGTGAGATGATATTGCCGGTATAAGGAGTCGCTGCCAGTGGCGGCGAAAAAATTTGAGAGGGACACAGTCCGGGTCCGCTCAACATGCGGAGAAGCAGAAAGAATCTGAGCTGCGATAGAGGACTGGTGTGTGTATTCAACTTTCGACGTCACAACTTGCATCTCGCTTTGCCAGGCATCGACCGGGACTTGGCATTTTGGCAGTGAGTCGACACACGTCGATGCAAAACATGAATGCAATATCACACAACAAGATCAAACATGAGTACTATGTCAATCACAAATTAATAGCACGCAAGAATGAAGTCCATACTATAGTCACTGTCTATCGTTTGCGCGACGACCCGACGGCTGTCTTTCCCTTTCGCTGTACTGACTTGGCCTTTGACCGTGTCGCCCGTGCGGACGAGCCTACTGACTTGGAAATGTCATCATCGTCAACAGTTTCTCTCTGCTCAGTCGAAGAAGCTGCCCGTGAATCTACCTTCCGTCGCTTCGCAGCCCTGGATGGTTCCGACGACTCCTGAGAGCGAGCGACGTTGTTTTTGCGAAGTAATCGCTCGTTTGGGCTGCGCTTGATCGGTGCGACCAGGATATCTTGTTTTGCTAGCGAGCGAGCAATCTTCTTGAATGCCTTGGTGAAATGGCCGTATAGGTCTTGGCATACGGTCTTGGTGATGACGAACCCAGGTTCTTCAATCTTCATATAATGGTTCACGAGCTTCTTGCGCAGGTCGATAAGCTCCGTGGATATCAAAGAGAGATGAGAAGGCAAGGAGCTTAGATGCTTGTCGAGCGGACTACCAGTGACCATCCGTATCGCCATGAATCTCGTCGCCCAGTCGTAGAAGAGACTCCGAGCATAGACACGCTGGTCTTCGGTGAGCGGGATGTATTTGACTGTGCCACCGAGCTCCTTGGGCGCAAGCTCGGTTTCTTTGTTGACGACGAAATAGATGGCGATCCACCATATGGATTCGAGATCGTGGAGAGGGTTGTAAAAGAAAGGCTGCTTGGCTTCTGCGATAGTAGAAGGGCCTGCAGGTGGTTCCGACATCTCAGAATCGCTGGAAGCACCGTCACAAAACTGCCTTCTCATTGCCGCCAGGTCAGTCATGGATAGACCGGCTTCCTTGCGTTCTTTCTGTTCTTCTCGTTCGTTGTTGAAGAGGTAGGCGTTTTGGCTCACTTCCACGGCCATGAAGTTGGAAGTTCCCTGTGTGCACATTAGCTTAGACAAAACTTTAATAACCTGATGACATACCGTCCGTATAACGTGCGCGGACGTTTCATCAAGCCTCTTCGCATACTCCAAGTCTGATAACTTCGCCTCCCCAGGTTTGTCCTTCGCGTCAGGTAGTCGGAGGATATTGCCTGCACTGAGATCGCGATGCACCCAGCCCGGGCCGCTAGTATGCATAAATGCGATCCCTGAGAACTCTTTAGTTACAACGGAGAAAAGAGGGGTCACTGCATGGTCTACCTGATGTGATCTGAAAGAGAGCTACGAAGACACGATGGAGAGACGTTTCTTTCGAGAGCGGCTCGCACTTCTCCTTAAAGACGATTCTATGGTGATGCTTGTCGCTGAACAGAACCATGCTCTGCTGGGATTGTGCTATTGCACGTCAACTGTCAGCATAAGCGTGAGGAGCACTAAGAAAACTGATCATACCATCCCCGGTCTGCTCAGCGTTTTCGTATTCACCGTCTGAGGTCTTGGGATCTCTTCTTTTCGCAGAATCGCGAGGTCTGGCATCGTGGGAGGATGTGTAGCTTTCGGGGATGATGAGTGAGAATGTGGTCGCATTGGCGGGTATGCAAGCTTTCCTCGTGGCCAGTCCACGAGTACTGTCAAGCTTCTCCTGCCCATCGCGCTCGTCGATAATGTAAACGTCGCCTTGAGCGATAGGAGTTAAAAATAAAGCAGCGAGTTCTTCGCGGGCCAGTTTGTCTAAGGACGGATCGTCCATGATCTCCTTGAGTATATCGCCCTCGTGCTGCCGATCGTCGTCTACCCAGTTATCTTTCAAGACATGAATATCTTTCGACTTTTCAACGCCGTTGACAACAGGAACGACCTCCCACACCCGAGTACCACTCCCACGGAAAGATCTGGCTCCATCGTCGTTGATCAGCCTTGTCGCACGATAGGTGAGCACCTGCGTTACTCCTGATCCTCGAGTCGTCCGCTTTGACCTCACTGGGACTCGGACTTTGATGTCGTATCTCGGAATCTCGCCGTCTTTTTCGGAGGCGATGGCCATGGTGGTATCAATACCTAGATCAGCCTCTCGGCCGTATAATTGTGAGAGGAAAAAATGCGTGACCTTCTCGTGATCCTGCAGGAAGTCATACCATGTTAGTGGGAGGAGAATATGTGCGAGCGAATGGATCACGTTACCGTAATAAAGTTGAACGGCTCCGACACGATAACCTCTGTCCTGTTTCCCATCCACATTCGCATCATTGTATCCTCGATGGTGAAGGCGAGCACAAAGCGACGCCGCGGGTCCTCGAGCATTATCTGATACATATTCCAGCATATCTTCTTCACGTCCTGGAGTACAGTAGTAACAGGTCAGTAAGCAGTACTCAGTTGCTATATATCGCTCAACCCACTGTATTACTTACATCTTGCAGACCCTCACGGGTATCCCTGAGCTTGAACTCTGCTGGAGTCACTATATTGCGCCACTCCACCCGCCCATCTATTCTCTTCGGTGCAGTCCCCAGTACAAAGTACGCGTCTGGTCGCCCAGCTTTCTCGTCGAAGGAGCATACAGGCGTGCTGTCGGGTGCACTCATGTACTCTGTTGTCATGCGCTTCTGAGCAGTGACACACTCCTGTATCGCAGTGACCACCTCATGAAGTCGTCCAAAGACCTTGTTCTCATTTTCTTTCTCCAGTTCATCGTTGTCGTTAGCGGAACGAGTCGATGTCCGGATCGAATATGTATGAGGGTCGGAGGGAAAGGCTGACCAACGACCGTCACGGATGTGGTGCTGGCGCTCAAGCCGTTTAAGGATTGCGGATGGTTTTATGTTCTGTGGAATGCAAGGAAAGATATTCTTTTCAAAGAACTTGAATGGTACTTGATGAACCGAAGGCAAGAGGTCGTGTAAGGCCGCTGTCCGAGAGCCTTCCAGCTGAGTACGCCCAGGGTTGCGAGGTGCGGTTGGGATCGCGATAGGCGTAGTTTTGATCGTTGCATCAGGCGGAAAGGGGAGGCCATCATCGGGACGTTCGTGAGCGCGAGGGGGCGTAACGGGAAGTGAATTGAGGTCCATACCGGTTCAAGCGAGGCGAAGATGTGTTCGAAATCCATCCTCGTCAGACGATTATGAATACCGTGCAGTAACTAGCGTGTGTCTGTCCCATGCGGTAGTAGCAGGTTCTTCTCTGTGTCTGTTGGTGGCGAGGATCTGATACTTCCTACATGCCAGCAATGAACGTGGCCAACATGATTCAAGAATCTAATTTCCCGAAGGGGCAGGTGTGGTACAGGGCCATCAGTATATAGGCGCTCAATGTGAACTTGTCTCCGACTGTGACGAGTCGGACCTGTTTGAGTCTACGACGTCGACTGCCACCGCGATGGCGAGATCTCACAACCACCTATGCTGAAGGCTCGTTCGTTTCTTCCTTTGCCATCTCGGATCTAGTGCTACTTATGGGAAGGCCCAATTCGCGCAGCCTGGGAAAAATCGGAAGAAAAGTTACACTCATATTTTAGGCTCCCAGCTAAGTCAGTTTGAAGTTGA
The DNA here is from genome assembly GCA_037039805.1 of Irpex sp. M6601. Lineage (NCBI taxonomy): Eukaryota > Fungi > Basidiomycota > Agaricomycetes > Polyporales > Irpicaceae > Irpex > Irpex sp. M6601. The sequence goes on along the minus strand of JAXQGN010000100.1, from coordinate 36,660 downwards.
CCGTGAATACCGATGCTCTGTCACTGCATATCACTGTTGGCTATCTGCGAGCATTCCAAGTAGGAGAAATTATCTGGTACAACTATGCCCCTCATGACATCGCTATAGCTGGAGGCAACACAGTGCTTTCGTGTTCCTTGTTTAACGCCGCATCTTAGGGGTCCCAAACTATACTCGCAATCCCGAATATCGATGCTTCAGGTTGATAAGCTGCGTTGATGATTTGCGGCCGTACATTAGGATACGGAAACTTGGGTCTATTAATGTCCTGATTCAACGCGATCACGGCTTGCGCACCGATAACAAGTTATGTGAAGCTCCTCGCAAAGGCATGTTGATCATGAGGAAGCAAAACATCATTCGTCCTCGAGTTTGCGCGCATGAAGAAATAGTGAGTACCTCGATTCGACATCGCTCATATCCCGATCCTCACTGATTGTAGGCAAATAGCATGAGTTCATGCTCGTCATGTCGACATCCAGTACAATGATACTAGTACTGCACGCAGTGACCATGGGAGACTCCACGGCCTGACGATATCAGCACACTCATAGCCATGTGTTTTTGGAGAAACTCCCTAGTCGTGGCCCCCACGTTTTCGCGCAGCATCGCGAGTGTTATATGCCTCGCAATCCACATGGTTCGTCTCGCTCCCTCCCTCTTCACGTCTTTCACATCACTCAGGATGGGCAACTCCACCAGCACCCAAGCCGAGAACACAGGTAGCGTACGCTCGCGGGCATCCCGCCGGAGTCGGCTAGTCCAAGAGAATGGGGAGCCTAGTCGAGTCTCACAGGCGATCTCATTCTATCAGACTCCCCCAGGCTCTTTCGATCTCGGCCGACGTCCTATGTCGGCAATGTCAGACGATGTTGCTGATATCAAGGAGCAGTTGGAGGCGAAAGAGATAGACAGTGACACTGAGTCTGAAACTGCCCAGCATGCGGAGGAGCAGAAGAAGCCAGAGTTGCGTTGGAAGGCTGGAGTTTATTCGCTTGTCAATGTCACAGGCGGTACATGCCTCGATCTGTCAGGGATCGACGACAAGTCTATCATCGGATTTCCTGGCCATAACGGCAAAAACCAACAGGTATGCACGTGTTTCTCTCCTGCAGCTCGTACTTTCCTGTAACAAACGATATTTAGTGGCGCTTTGAGAGCCTTGGAGAGGGCTATACTGTACGCAATCTGCACACAGGCCAATACTTGATGGTTGAGGACGGCACTGTGCATGAAGCAGCACTTGCAGTCAGTGCATTCCCCGTTGCCTGGAAGGTGGTTGTGGTCGCAGAAGGAGAGGAAGTTGTTATAAGGTGTGTGTCCCACTGACTCGTGTTTGCTGCTCCTCACCTCGACCATAGACTCCTATGGCCTAACGAGCGCTATGCTGTCTCTCTTGCGGGCTCAGGAAACGACAAGCCGTGTACTAAAGTAAGTGTAAAATATCTCCGGCATCACTGTCCCTGTATTGAGCTCTCGAATGAAGGTACAACTGGAGAGCGCCTCGCCAAACTTCAAGTGGCAGACCTGGCGACTTGTTGCGCGAGAGGATCCGCTCGTGACCAACCCTGAACCCCAGGTTATCAGACAACAGCAACAGGGCACTGAGTCTGCACCAGTGGAGTCGGTTGTGATTACGGAGGATGGCGAGAACACTACCACCACTCGGACCACGACCACCAGTACAGTCACCACAGTCACCATCATAACGAAAGTTCCTCGACATGCAGGTTCACCGTAAGTTTTTCCTGTCGCTCCTTCGGAGCTATTCGTTGCACAGCTATGGTATTTTTGTAGCATATGTATATATTTTGCTTTCGAATTCTTCTCTTCTGCTTATTTCTACGTTGTAGCTAGTATATGTTGGCATTGCTTCGAGTTTATTCATACCTGTTTCCAGCGAGCGCACTGCGCAGAGGTCCCGGCATAGCGGGGTATGTGCCCACAGTAAGGTGGTTTCCTCGAGTTATCCACGAGGTGAGGCTGTTGGACAATTCAATTGGTTGACTGCCTCACGATTTACACGTTTGCTTCATAGACTCGACAGTATACTTCGATGCTAGTCAAGAACTCCCCGCTGCAATCCATCTGACCCAATCAGTAAGTAGCACCTTTTCACTGGCAGTTGAACCCTTTGCCTTCACACACTGAACCTTCACAGCCATAGGCAGCTATGGGCAGCACATCACACAGCGAGGGACTCAGGCGAGATCATGATTGAGTGTGGTATTAACCATCCGATGTCTCCAACTTTATACGATCAAGTACAGCACTGACACAGACTGCTCTAATAGAGAGGATGCGGCCTATGAACACACACAGGCGAGTGTGCACGCAATCCGTGTCTCACACGATTGGAGGCGCGTATCCTAAATCTCACACAGTTGGAGGCGCGCAAACTCTCTAATATCAGCGCAACGCGCCGTGTCAAAGCCCCACCGAACGCCCTGCAACTCTCAATACCGCCATAACGCCAAGACACTCGCAAGTTCAGGTCGCCGCACAAAACAGTCACCACATTATTGATGGAGCAGAGCGAGCCTAAACTACGATGGCAGGCTGGAGTGTATTCGCTTGTTAATGTGGCAAGTGGTACCTGCATGGAGTTATCAAGGATCGATAACCTGTCTATCACCACAATGACAGAAACGAACAGGTCTGCACTTGATATTTTGCTCCAGGATGTAGATTCCTCACGAGATACAACGTATAGTGGCGCTTCGACAGCCTTGGAGAGGGTTATACTGTGCGCAGCGTCCACACAGGACTTTACCTGATGGTTGAAGACAAAATCACGGACGACGCGATACTTACCGTCAGCGAATTCCCCGTTGCCTGGAAGATAGTTGTGGTCGAAGAAGGAGAGGCAGTCGTTATAAGGTGTGTATCCCGCTGACTCGTGTTCGCTGCTCCTCACCTCGACCATAGAATTCTATCGCCTAGCGAGCGCTATGCTATCGCACTCACAGGCTCGGGCAGCAACAAACCGCTTACTGGGGTACGTCTCACATAACTCCGATGCTATTGCCGTTGCATTGACTTTCAAACTGAACTTGAAGATACAACTCGAGAGAACCTCGCCGAACTTCATGTGGCAGAGATGGCGGCTAGTTCCGCATGAGGATCCGCTCGTAGCCAACCCTGAACCCCAGCCCGTCCAGCAACAGCGGCAGAGCACTGAGTCTACCATGCGGGTGATGGTGGTCACGGAGTTCAGCGAGAATACTCGGGCTACCACCATCAGGGTCCGTAAAGTGAGATTCGTAACGCAACCCCACGACATGGATCCGGTTTAGTATATCTATGTAGCATTCAAAGTTCTTCATGTATCGCTATGTTCTCTTCTACATTTTTCTACTCTGTATAAGTAGCTGTATGTGGCATCACTTCTGCATTGAGTGTATTTCGGCACGGACTCGGAGGATCCTGGCTAGCTGAATATGTGCCCAACGGCAACGCTGTTTCCTCAAGTGAACCACGAGGCGAGGCTGCTGTATACGTACGGTCTTTTGCTCAATTGCGTCAGGGCTTCCACGTTGTCCAGCCCTACTCTCGTTTCGACTTTAGTCAGGAACTTCAGTTCAAGTTCGCAACCCACACAGATCCAAGCCCATGCCGAACAACTTCCAAGTCCCAGACCTCACCAAGCTCTGCGGCGAGCACTTCGAGCTCCGAGTAAACTCGCAATGCCACGCAGTTACACTCGAGTCGCATCGATGGCTCGCGGAGCAAGGCATACTACTAGCCACAGCACTGGCAGACTCGGACTCGGATGCTCCGAGTCGTGAACGACACGCTGTGTTACAACTCCCGTTGTTGGCCTCGCTGTGGTATCCCACATGCGACTTCACGCAGTTGAAAACGGCGACGGATTTGTTGACGCTGTTGTTCTATGAAGCTTACCATGCGGAGGTTGTGGACGTGCAAGCTCTGCGAAGTGCTTTGAATGGGTATGTATATGCCGCTTTTGCCTGACAGTTGCATCATGTTGAATTCGATGCCTAGTGTAATTGATCGTATGAAGCATGCAATGAGCGAACAGTCAAGCTGGTGGACGCGTTTCCAGTCGACGCTCGCCAGGTATCAGGATGCTCGACGAACTGTCCCCGAGTTGCAAAGCAGCACTCGCACCTTGCCTATCAACGAACACCTGGCTCTGAAGCGATCCTCTGAGATATTCGACATTGCGTTCAGTCTGCACGAATATACCGAGGATCTGCATGTTGCAGATGAAGTGATGAGCAGCCCGATTGTGCATGGTCTGAAGGAGAACGCGCTTGACGCCGTGATATGGATGAAGGTAAGCCTAGGCCCAAATTGCCATGATCAATAACCATTTACACCGAAGAACTGAATAATTTAATTAGGACATCGTCGCGTATAACATCCAGCAATCCCGCGGAGACGCAAATAACCTAGTAGCGATAATAATGAAAGAGAACGGAATTACGTTGCAGGCAGCTATAAACCAGGCGACGGACAACGTCCGAGAGTGCCTGCAGCGGTTCGTCGAGCTTGCTCCGGGGAGTGAGGCGCTCGACGAGGGGGCGCAGCGATATGTCCTTGGATTGCGTGATTGTGTAGTCGGCTGGGCGCATTGGGTGTATGAGACTGAGGAGTACTTTTCGAAGAATGGAGAGGAGGTGAAGGCGTTTGGGTGGGTGTTTTTACTGCCGAAGGAGGGGGAGGGTGAAGGGGAGGGTCGATGAGTCCTACTCTATGAAGCAGCGGTGGTCACTGCGAGATCAGGTAAATCCAACGCTGCGAGACCGTTTGCCTGTCTTCGAAGGTTGACCGCTCGTAATAGGTTTCGTAGAGCGACGCGATCGGCCTGGAGTACAGATAGAGGCAGCTTGTTGTTCTTCCCTCGTTCGTAGCCGTATCCCGTAAGACATCGTTCGTACGAGCAAAGCAGACCGATTCGCGGATCAGCTTCGTGCAGGCCCCAGGCTGTCCGCCGCATGGTCTTGAAGTCGAGAAGTACGGTGAGCTTCTCTGTGAAGCGCATCAGGACGTTTGACCAGGTGCGCGGAGGAGCGCCTTGGACGCCGCCGATGTGGATGGGACATGTGTCGAGGGTGAGGTGCTGTAGCGTGCGGCCGTGACGGATGATGAAGTCTTCTATGAGGCGTTGCTCGTTGAGCATGAAGCCGGTGAGCGAGAGGGAGGTGAGGTGGGGGAATCGCAGCCATGATAGATCGATGGGAGGGAACTGCCCGACGGGCTGATCTGTGAATATCGAGAGGCTCTTGAGGTTCGACTGTGCAGGCTCGAGGAAGCGTTCCGGGATCATCTCCGTCCAGAACCACGCGAACATGTCTTCTCCGTGCCTTCCGCTGAATCGCAGTGCGTGTACCGAGAGGGAAAAATGCGATAGGCGGGACATGAGTGCTTCGAATGTAGGACTTTGGTACTCTGGTGCGGGATAGGGGATCAGGTTCGCGATGTTGAGAGTGTGTAGAGCAGGAGGCAGGGACTCCGGACCGCCCTCCGTTATAGCTTGCATGATGCTCGTTTGCAGCATGAAGTACTTGGAGGGACCCGCCACGGCCACTGCCATGTTGTCTGTTCCGGCGCTCTTGAAGTTCTGCCATACCATGCCTGAGAAGAACTGGAGGTCCAACTCCTCGAGGCACGGGAAGGCAGAAAGTCTGGTCATATTGGCGTGCATAGCATGGCGGATCTCGCGGGCGTCCGTGTCCTCTTCGACTGTGATTGCGGATTGTTGAGAGCATGTGTTGTGTACTAGGAGAGTAGGGCTTACCTCGGTTCACCAGGCGGTTCTCACCGGGACTCGCCTCACAATGTATGACTAGTCTCTTTACCAAGCGCGTTAAGTCCGCATTCCGAAGGATAGCGGCGTGCCCTTGGGTGCTGAGACGTGTGTTTGAGACGTGGAATGTAGAGAATGCCTTTGGCGTCGCGAAGGTGCAAAACGTGTGGTTGACCTCTCGGAGGCACAGCAGCACTCCGATGGAATCGACTTCGCCTACGACTGCACCGACCAACTCAATAGGCAGGTCACTGAAGGCAGTTACTGGCATGACTCTCTTCTCGTGCGATGTTGTAAGGAATCTTTCAAGTCAAGGAGGGGGAATACGAGTTTGACGAACAAAAGAGAGGTGGAGTTCACGAGGAGACGGGATGGAGTCAAAGGGTTATATACACCCGGAGCTCCTTGATCAGCATGCTCCGTTAACAGGAGCCGTTAACAGGAGTTAATTGTGGCTGTGCAGAAAGTTTACTCTTTGCGGATTCAGTCCAGAACAGATCGTGGCCAGAGGGCTCTAGCCTGGGGACCCACAAAACCCCATACACTTCCATTTCAGGAAAGGGGCGCATCAGTGATTGCGCCCTCCAGATCATCATCTCAGCAAATGAGCGCGCCCTCTCTCAGGGTCGCTCTCAGGCTTGTTCAGGCTTGTTCTCGCCGGCCTTGACAACTCAGACCTCAACTTGCTCTTGTTCTCTACTCGCCATGTCGAACGTTACGATTGAGGTCCCCAACCCTGTCATCGTGGTGAGCGACGAAAATTTTGAGGTCCCAGAGCTGGTGGTCAGGAATGAAACGGAGCAGCCACCCTCACCGTCAGCCCCGCCGTCACCCATGATACGTGCGCAGGACGACTCGTATTTGACCCCGTACATGAACACGGACAGGCCAGATCCTCCTCGAAGACCTCGTTCAGCTCCCCCTGGCAAGTTAATCTTCGAAGACGAGTTCAGAGAGTTTGCCGTCACAACAGCTGTACGACCTGTGGCTCGCTTGCCGTTGGATCTGTTACCCCCTCCACCTCCTCTATGTGCGTGACTATATACTTCAATACACTTTGGGTGCTAACGCTTACATCGAACTAGTCCGCCCCACAACGTTTTGGAAGAACACCAAACGTTCTGGGGTCACAGGCGCATCCTACTCGCCCTCTTCGCACCTCATCCGACGGTCCACATTCATCGCCGCAGGACTTTCCTTAGACGCACCTGTCGCCGACATATCTGCCTTTGGCGTCGAATCACGAGTCGGGATAGTCTACCTTCCCCCTGATATCAGCATATAGTGACCGACCATGCGCCGAATTCTGCTGCTGCATGTATTAGTATCTGTCTCTTGGGTGTCAGCACATCCAGCGGTGGTGTCTTACCCATCCAATCGCAAGATAGCGCCTAGGCAGGCTGCTCTTCCGGCAACGACTTCGAGCTATGATTATTGGTGGCCATATCCTGCCTGGGGTGCATCTACAACTACGGCGCCCTTGACGACTTCTATATATGCTACCAGTCCACTTGTTGCTGCTGCAACAACGACTCCTGCTATTTCGCCGAGTCTTCCAGCTACGAATCAAGTGGTAAACCTACCAAGCCTGGATCCCGCGCCAGCCTCAAGCATGCCAGTGCTCCCAGCCTCAAGCTCCACGCCCTCGACGGCGTCACAATCCTCGTCGACACCCTCGAGCACATCCAGCTCACCTAGGATAACAATCACAGCCCTACCCCCAGGAATCAACCCAACGCGTCACTACAAACAAACCGGCTTCCGCTCCTTCCACCCCGGCTACCTCGCAGGCATCTTCGCCGTCGTCGGCGCCATAGTAGGCTTCGTATTCTCCTGGATCCTCCTCGCCATCATCCGCAAATGCACCTCCTCGCGGCGATCAAAGCCCTTCGTGGCAGGCGCACCGTACTCCGCGCCTCCCGAGCAAGCATTGCCACAGGATATGAGTATGAACAGGCAGTTGACGGATATACACGTTGCGGTGAGCCGTTTTTTAGGCGTTCCTCCGCCTGAGAGCCGTCCGATGCTCGAAGGCGGGGGTGACGTGGGTATGGGTGTGGGGAGGCAGAGGAGTTGGTTGCAGCGCGCGTTTACCGGTCATAAGAGGGAGGCGGCGCGTGGTAGGGCGGACTCTGCTGTTCAGGACGCTGCTAGTGCGAGGGAATTACTCGCTAATCAGGAGGACACCCCGTTCCTTGCGCCTCCGCCTCGTGGGCATACCCCGAGTCGTGCGCAATCTTCGAGAAGTGGACGGGATGTCCATCGGGACCGATCGCTGGCAGTGAGAAACGTACAAAGCCCGCAGGAACTGGAAGATAATGAAGAATTGGATAACGCGCCGTTCGACACTTTGAGGCATAAGTCTATCAGGCGGGATATCCTGTCGCGGATTCAACATGGCTCGCGCTACCGCAAAGGACACAAGAGAGTCGATTCTGACGTCAACGTGGACGAGATGCGACAGTCAGAAGGCGGCGCCTCCGTACTCACTGCAGCATTCAGAGCTCCAACTGAAAGTCCTGTATTGCCCTCATCTTCCGCAAATCTACCCGCTCCTGTTTCCTCAGCACAAAGCAGCGGCCCAGGCTTCCGGATCGTTGAAGAGGACACCGAATTCGAGAGCGCATACAGTCGCTCCCCTAGTAGACCAAGCCGTTCGAACACCCGTGTACCAGCCTCTCCCGCCAAGATCCAGCCTACCGATAGTTATACAGCACTACCTGCACGCATTTGGACACCAGAGAAACGGAGTGCTGTCAAAGCTGCGGACCCTACGACCAAGACTCCGCGTGCGCATATATCTCGCGTTGACTCTGCCGTCTTGCCTGCGAGCCCTCCGAGGGTCACCTCCCCGCCTCTTGAAGCACAATTGTTCTTTGGATCCTCACCGGCATTCGGCCCTGCTCCAAAACTTGAGTTCAGCGTGTCCAGCGAGGGATACCAGCCACGTACTACTACTACCTCACCATCGAAGAAAGTCACCGCTGAAAGGGAAAGGAAGAAACTCCGCACCCAGAGGGATCCTCCGCACCTGCCCTTCCCTTCCTCTCCGCAGTTCTCACCGACTAAACATTTACACTTGACGAAGAAAACTCCTCGGCCGCCTTCTCTTACTCACTCGGCGGAGACTCGAGCGTCGTCGTCGAGCGCTTCGAAATCGTCGTCGAGTGCCTCAAAGTCGTCTTCTTCTAGTACTCCTGCTGAGCGATTCGCCCGACGGCACGGCGCGTTGAATAAGGTCGAACAGATCTTGGCTGCTAGTTGGAGTGCGAGGGAGCTTAGGGGCGAGGAGTGTCCTGCTAGTCCGAATATGTTTGGTGCCATACCTGAGGAGCAACATCATGGAGCGAGAGGTATTGAACAGCGGTTGTTGGGATGAGTGTAGTGTGTGTTGGGTGAAAGGGAGCTTGAATTTATTATCATTTCCTCGGGGATGCTTGTTGTTTCGATTATTGTATACCATCATATCTATATACGTTATTCAATCGATAGTCACACCTTCAACACACTTATGGGTGCTCGTCGTAGAAACCGAGGGGGCAGTTACCGAATTCCGACGCCAATGTGTCATTTCGCGCCAGAGATCTTTTGAGATTCGGCGGAACATAACTTATTGATTGGCGCAAGTTCGACTTGGACTTCGACATAAACATGCGTTTTCCTGCTTTCACAGTCTCTGCTTTGTTCAAAAGTTGGGGGAAGAGAGATTTTCTCCAGTTGACGTGGCCACCAGCATTATAGTGTGAGTACCAACTGTTCCTTGTTCTCCGAGGCGACAGGTATATTGACGGACTTCTCTCCATGATCATAGTTTCGAAACGACAACATTACGAACCTTGACTTATGACTCTAACGACATCATGCATCGTACGATGTATCTTCACGATGACCTCCTTGCAGACCTTCATAATTGCAGCTTTATTGCTGAGCTATCCAGGCCCGGCACATAGTGTATCTCAAGGCAGACTAGCTAATGCTGCAGCAAACAGTAGCTCCAATAGCACATTCGTTTGGGTAATCGAAGACACATATCAAGGCCCAACATTCTTCGAGTGCGTGTTCTATTGAAATTCCGTTGATATGGGTTGATCTCAACTTTGTTTTCTGTCAGTTCGTTTGATTTCTTCACATTTGACGATCCTACACAGTTCGTCATTGTCTTATCCATGCTCTCTGTTCATTGACTCATAGACCTTCTGACGTATAGTGGAAAAGTCAAGTAAGTCTCGACCTACGACATCATCGCAGTTAATATGACCATTGACAACTTAACTAGCTATACCACACGAGAGTATGCATTCCAACAAGGGCTTGCATACGTAGACGACAATGGCACCGTCATTATGAAAGGTGACGATACGACGCAGTTGACCGCAGGAGTCTATCGAGACAGGCGAGTTTACTCGCACATCCGTCTTCTTCTTTACTTCGGTACTGAGCATATACTTGCATGTAGCGTCCGCATCAGCAGCAAGAAGGTATACAATACCGGGCTGTTTATCCTTGATCTTAACCGTGTTCCTTGGGGCTGTGGTAAGTTTCTGGCATTTTACGCAGGCTACGGTAACACTCATGAGCATGTTACGTTCAGGGGTATGGCCCGCATGGTGGACGGTCACCAATGGCGCGTGGCCTTGGGTAAATCGCTACTGATATATCCGCTTCTTTGATCATGCTCACCAAAGTACACTGCTCAGTTAGGAGAAGTTGATATTATAGAAGGTGTCCACGATAACGAACACAATCAGGTCGCGTGGCACACAGGCCCCAGTAAGTTCACCGTGTCGTTCCTGATTAAGGGAGGAATGAAGCTGAGTGTGCGCACTTAGACTGCACTCTGACTCCGCCCCCAACCGTGAACTTCACTGGCACCTACATCAAGAACGTACGTACCGGCCTTGCTCTCGTCCAGTATTGCCATGTGCTGACTTGACAAATAGCAAACAACTGGTCTGCCGAACCTCTGCGACGGAAACATCCCAGGCAATTCTGGCTGTGCCGTACTTGAGGCTAGTCGCGCTTCATATGGACCCACCTTCGACGCAGCCGGTGGAGGCGTGTTTGCCATGAAGTGGGATGATACCGGCATTGCCGTCTGTGCGTCCCCGTTGATGTGACTACTGTTTCCTACATTGACTGGTCGCTTCTTCATCAATGCTAGGGTCTTTCTACCGTGCACTTGTACCTAACGATATTCAGGATGGAGAACCTACACCAGCCAACTGGGGTACACCTACAGCGTTCTTGGATCCCGCCGGCTGCGACCCGATTGCCAACTTCATCAACCACACTATAGTGTTCGGTACGTTAAACACTAACTTTTCAGCGTTTCGGTATTAATGACAGAACTGTATGTTACTTCAGATATTACATTCTGCGGTAAGGGTCTCATTACCATTGACTCTGGGGCCACATGCTCGAGCTTACAACGTTTCACACTAGGTGACTGGGCAGGGAACTCCTACGCAACCTCAGGCTGTCCCGGTACATGCGAAGATCGCCTGATGGACCCCGCCAACTTCGTCGTAAGTCTCCGCTTTCTGCACATCTGTCCCATCAACTAGTACGAACTGGTTTGTTTTTGTTCTTATAGAACGCATCATGGTCCATCAACCATATGAAGGTGTACAAACGCGTTTCACTCGCCAGAGCCACCAACAGTGCGTCGACGCAAAATGCCTTGGGTGGACAAATCACCTTGACCTGGTTGAGTGCAATGTTTGTGGCCTTGTTTGCTACGGCAGCTCTCATCTAGCGCCATATCTTCTGTTGCGAGCGGATATCTACCTGGTTAGACGTACTCTGTAGCGCTCCTTACAGTTGTAACAAATCTGGGGATCTCCGAAATATCTGCAAACGAGCCACATTCTACACATGAAGATCGTAGGAATATAGCCTCATCACTTCCAAATGTCAATGCAATTTCTACACAATGGGCATACTAGGTGCGTCTCCTCCTGAACAGGACCTTCGCATTTGGGTTTGGCGGAGACTTCGCTTGGATGTACATGGGTGCTGGAAACACGCCCTCATTCTCCATCTTTACATCATAGTGCAAAACAAGCCACGCAAGGATCGCTTTCAGCTCTGCCATGGCAAAGAAGCGTCCCGGGCTACAGCTATGCTATCAACATGTGTGGCACCACCAGGAGTTAGAGGCTTACCACGCGTGTTTTCCCAGGCCGAATGGAATATATTCCAGACTGGCCTTCGTAGCCGTTTGTTGCGCTACACCGCCTTCTTCTTCGCTGCCTTTTGAGAATCTCCATGGGTCGAACGTTAATGGATTGTCGTAGTGGTCGGGATCTGTATGTACAATGCGTGGGGCTACGGAGACAAAGGCGCCCTTTGGGATTACTGTTCCATCCTTGAACGTGAAATCCTCAAGGGCAAGCCGTTCCATATTCACTGCATGAGTGGTTTTATTGAGGTCAGAAGGGTTGTGAGGTGTGTACAGTTCAGGAACAACGTAGGGAGATGACGTACAAGACTCAAACCCGTGCAGTCTCTGACACTCCTTCAAGAAGCTATCCGCATTGCGCATCTTCTGTATCCCTGCTTTCGTCCATCCCCATTCGGCTATGGCGGATGCAGCTTCGTCGCGTAGCGGATGTAAATATTCTGGGTTCAAGGCAAGACGGTACAAGGCGTTAGTCAATACCTAGCAAGAGGTCAGAATCATGGTTAAGCTGAGCCTTTCAGAGAGCAACCAAAACATACCATTGAAGTCGTGTGTATCGAAACGAAGCTCAGTATCAATAATCGTTGTGCCAGGGAAGAAATTGAGTCTGTTTCAGTATTGGGCGAGTCAAGGAGCCACTGAAGCATATCATTCTGGGACATGATTAGCCAACAACCATCTCACAGACATGTCTTGCAAGCGAGACCGTGATTCATACCGGCTTTCCAACCCAGTCCTTTCCAAATATTTCCATATTTCTGCGACGTTCCTCGATTACAGGACCGACGTGCTTGAGTACTACATCAATGCTTTGCTGCCGAAACGCCATGATCTTGGCGGCAATGCTGGTAAAAATCGAAAGAGAGTTACAAGGCCATTTTTTGTCAGAAAACTGAGATCATGCTGTAGGCCGATACAACTCACCCTCGGAGGAACGAGGGAATCATGGCTAGCAGCCTTCCGTAGATGACGACTTTCGTTGTGTACGCAATACTCACGTGGAGATATTCCTCGTCTCTACCTGCCGTTTGGTTAGCATCACGTAGCCGCACCTACCAAAGTTCGAATCGTCTTACAAGCAGGGACCCCAACGGACACTCGGCCGTTGACCCTTGCCACGATCTGCAAGATTTTTCCCATAGCCGTAATAGATTTCCATTCTACAGATGGTAGTAGGACAACTAGTCGAGAATTCATTGGAAGATATAGACATACCAGCAGTCAAAGGAATAATTTCTGGGAAGCATTGCTCGAGTTCGTCGTGGATATCCGGCAGGACGTTGTTGATATTCCTAGTCAGCTCGTTACGAACTATAGAAGTGTGATTGGCGGGAGTCTTGGTTGCTTCATCACCCATAGTATGTTGCAATTGCATGGTCTATAATCCGAATGTATGAGACAATTGCAGGAAGCGAGGCTACACGTGGTTCAATGACTTGAACCTACCTCCACTACGGCTTGCAACATAGACAATTCGCCATCTTTGGCTTGCCTTAGCTCGTCAATGAGCTTTGATTCTGGTACCACGATGTGCCATGAATTTAGGAAAGGTATCTTGAATGCCGCGCCATGATACTGAAGTAACCGGTCACGAGCAGTCAACTTGGAGGCGCGCTGTGAAAGGCACAAAGAATTGGTGCTCACATTTGCGTAACCCTCTTCGAGTAACTTGTTTGGGTTGACGTAGAACTGCAAGGCGGTGATATACGAGAGCAACGGCGACGGGTATCCCACTGCAGGTATAGAATCGTACTACCAATCAGAACGTAAGTTCATCAAATCATACAACGAAGCATAACAGTCACTTACTGCGGAAAATCGCAGTCTCGATTGGATGTAGAGGACAAGAATCACAAACACAGTGACATATACCAACGGTGAGGGATCGAGGATGAATGAGCCAGGCATTCTGGAGGGCAAAGTTGGGCAAGGACTATTGAACGTCATCGCATCAGGATATCAGTGGGTATATATACTTCAACTCTCGAGCCATCTCTGGTCGTCAAATCCAAACGTTCTCACATGTACACATGCTAGATAAGATGCAACCAATCAACGCCTGGCTACAGTCACGAGTTTCCTGCACAAAGAGACTTATGATAACTTACTGAGAAGATTCGGAAGTCTTACTGCCCATGAGGAACGTACGGACAAAGAGCGCTGATGCAGTGTCCTGTAAAGAGCGTGGCATTGACTAGTTAAGGAATGGCAACCCGGCCTGGGTTAACTGGGACCTCATGGGCTTCATCCGAGTTTTAAACTCGCAGCTGCGTAGTGTTTGTCACCTGAGTCGCTGGGATTCAAAGTTAGTCTCGTAAGTCATGGAACCACCATACAGTTGCGGGAACTGAGCAACGCCACCACGACGGTTACTGGCTGCAAACGAGCAGTGCAGGCATCTATAATTGAATATTGCAATAGCATAACCCGATTTCTACCGGAGATTCTAACTTTACTCGGTGGGCCTACTGGGCGCGTCTCCTCCTGAACAGAACCTTTGCACTGCGATTCGGAGGGGACTTTGACTGGATGTATAGTGGCTTCGGAAATACGCCCTCGTTCTCCATCTTGATATCATAGTGCAACACGATATATGCAAGCAGCGCCTTGAGCTCTGCAACGGCAAAGAAGCGGCCTGGACTGTAGGGTGCACGTCATGCCATCAATAATGACGATGCCGCTCCCCCTCGTATTGCAAGACACTCACCACGCATGTCTACCCAGACCAAATGGAAGGTATTCCACACTTGCGGTCGTCGCAAGGTCTTTGACCGGCGTGGTGGACGACTCTCCTTCGGTGGTAGTCACAAATCTCCACGGGTTGAAAGTGGACGGGTTTTCATAATATTCTGGATCCAGATGTGTGACGCGCTGCGCCACGGACACAAACGCCCCCTTCGGGATGACCGTTCCATCTTTGAACGTGAAATCCTTGAGTGTCAGACGCTCCATAGTCACTATAACGATCAGAAATGTGACACATTACGTAAGGAGATTCGGAGAGTGAGAGTCAAAGTAAAGACGGCGTACAAGAATTGAACCCGTGGAATCTTTGGCATTCCTTGATAAAGCTGTCCGCTTTGTGCATCTTCTGCATGCCTGCCTTCGACCACCCCTCCTCAGATATGGCAGCTGCGGCTTCCTCGCGTAACGGTTGTATATATGCGGGGCTTGCAGCCAAGCGGTATAAGGCGGTGGTCAACGTCTAAAACGCGCAGCAATCACGATTAGAGTGTGCGACTCCAAAATGACTTGACGTAACGTTACCATCGAGGTGGTGTGGATAGATGCGAAGTTCAACGATAGAAGCCGTTGTGCCATGTCAGGTACAGACTCAGCTTGGCCGTCCGGCGAGTCGAGGAGCCACTGGAGCATATCGTTCTGGAGGAGCATCGTGAGTCCATAGAACACATTGTTTCCACTAGAAGTCTTACAGGTCTCTCAGCCCAATCTTTGCCATAAAGCTCCATGTTTCTGCGACGCTCTACGATAGTGGGCCCCACGTGCTTGAGTACCACACCGAGGCTTTGCTTGCGAGATGCAATGAGCTTGGCTGCGATGCTGGTGTACACACAGTGCAGACATAAGTTCTCTATCACGCGTCCAAGCCGGAGGCACTCACCCACGGAGGAATGAAGGAAACATGGACAACAATCTACCGCCGACAGCGACCTTCAACGTGTATGCAATACTGACGTCGAGATATTCCTGGTTCCTACCTGTCATGCGTTCCATAGAAATAGAAATTGATGGTCGGCATATTTGATAAATCTAATGGGCTCACATATAGGGACACCGACGAATATCCGGCTGCTAACCCTCGCCACAATCTGCGACATCTTCGCCATGGCCGGAACAGCTGTCCATTCTATAGGCAGGAGTATGAGCATGAATGGGCATTCACGATGGAAGGATAGCGCACCATCAGTCATGGGGACGATCTCTGGGAAGCATTGCTCGAGTTCATCGTGCATATCAGGCAGGATGTTGTTTATATTCTTGGTTAGGTCGCTGCGAACCATTCCAATGTGATAAGCATTGACGACGGTATCTTCTCCCATAGTATATCGCTGCTGCATGGTCTACGATACAAATGGATGATTTAGACAAAGTTCCAAGACCCGCAACATACAGTCCATCATAAGCTTACCTCCGCCACTGCTTCTGCGAATGATAGCTCGCCATCTTTAGCTTGCCTCATTTCGTCGATGAGCTGTGGCCCTGAGACGACAATGTGCCAAGAATTTAGGAAAGGTATTTTGAAGACTTTATTGTGATACTAAAGCAACACAGCACGGTCAGTAGCATGTTTCTGGCTGTATATACTGTAGCATCCGTACTCACCTTTGCATATCCCTCTTCAATCAACTTATCTGCATTACCAAAAAATTGGATTGCAGTGATATATGAGAGCAGTGGCGACGAATATCCCACTGCAGGTATAGAATCGTACTACAAATCTCAGCGTCAGCACTAACTCTAGTACCGTTGAGTCATGGTTTGAAAGAATAACAAACACTCACCGCGGAATAGCGTAACCTCGACCTGATATAGAGACCCAGAACTATGAAACCTGCGATGTAAAAGGAGGATGGAAGGTCCGTGACAAATAAGCCGAGCATACTGGTAGAAAAGCTCGGTGTGTAGTCGCGTAGTATGTCCATACTATTGAGAGAGGCCTCACGAGGGTGGGGCTATATATACTTGAATTGTCGGTCCCGTATCTGATAGCCGCGTCGAAACATCTCGATGTGCGAGGCCACATGCAGTCAATCAGGTTCTAAGCCTGGTCTTGAGTTCTCTGCATTTGACATGCCAGATGCCATGACCCGGATATTCAGACTGTTTCTTTCCCCCTGGCCGGCCAACGCAAGAAGACCTTGGGAACAGGTACTGCTTTGCCCATACTGAGAGCGGTGTTAACTAGTAAGGGACATAAGTAAGCCCACATTGCGCTGTTAGACTGCATGGCCTTGGGGTTCAACTTCATGATTGTGGCGGAACTCCGCTACTGCGTAGCCTCTGTCACTGGTGTTCAACGTCAGCCTAGCAAGTTGAATGGAATCGTACGTTTCTTCTGAGACGACCTGGCGTACCGGAGCCTATGAGCGCTACATCGCCACAATAGAAGGATTTTCGACAAAATTAGCCGGCTCTCACTCACATCATCTTTTACAACCTTCAGCAATAGGACTGCACAGAAATTATGAACCTGTGTAAAGTTCTGACTCAAATAAACCCCGGCCATGGCGAGATACTAGCATGCTTATCTTAGCGCGACACTGTCCAACAAGATATCAAACTCACTTCATAGACGTTACTGCGTACCAGTCAAGCCTACCCAAAAGGGCAAATTTCATGCGAGTGCCCTTTCATGAATCTGCCACGGGAGGAGTATCTTCGATCCAATGACCTGATCTACCGCGAGGGACGAGACAGCGGTCCGGTCCAAATACGAACAACGCCAAAACGCAACTGTCGTTACGCATACAGTACTTCGACTGCAGCTGAAGTAGCTCGTAGCTTACTGGAAAGATGAAACTGCGTCAGTACTAGTAAATGACGTCGATAGAAGGGAGTACACGCACTAAGAAACGGCGTATAGACATCTGGCTTATGGCTACAGGGAGCCATGGATAGCGAGATGCGGTCAAACCGCATGCGATTAGTTCACTTAGTTCGTAGCTTACTTGAGAGATGGATACGCCTCAGCACTGAATGACATCGGTAGAAGGAAGTACTTATACGCACCAAAAAGACAGCTTGAAACGCATTCGGTTTTAAAGCGGTGACATATCTATGTACAAGACCATTTGAAAATGCATTGCTCATGTCGGTGGAATTCGTCCACGTCAAAATGGAAGGAAGTAGTTCAACTTGAAGCTGGTTCAAGTTCAAGGAGGGTGGCAGATCGAAATCTCGCTAATTCGTGACGGTGACGATCATAACGTCACGACGTCACGGATACGAGGACCCCAGACCACTCCCGCGCGCTTACAGTTTAGGCCGCCACGGAACATACCAAAGCTACTGTCATGACAGCCATCCTTATGGGCGGCATATAGCAATCCGATATCTCAACTCGTGTGTCCATCTGTGTCCATCCATTCTATTTCCCGTCCCTGCAAAATAAATTCCACGATTTACAGCAGAGAACAACAGCATTTGTGTGGTGACTCGGATAACAGGTTCATATAAAACAAACACAGCCAATTGGTGGGCGCAAATCCTCAACATATCGACGTATTGCACGAGCTAACTTTCTATGTATATGTTACAAATCATAAATGCGGGTTGTCTAAACCACATACTGCCCCTACCAGAGCTGGGTCTTCAATCGGTAACATGAAGTAGAGTAGTATTGGCTCTGATTCAAGCTACGGCTCTCAACAAACCGCATAAGAGCAAAAATATTATCGGAATGCCTAGGGTACACTACAGTATGATACAAATCAACAACAAACAAGTCTAGCCAACGTGAAACTGGACGTCAGTATGTACTATGAGTACCCGTAAGTGAAATGAAAATGCGTGAAGAGTCCGTGGTGATTGTATGCGCGTGGATAAATGGAGCGGGGAAATGACTATGGTATGATGAAGCGTATCTAAATCGTAGTGTTAATGGGTTCGTTATGGGTCGTGAATGGGTGAAGATGATTTTTGGGGAAGAGCACTGGAGTGACAAAAGAGGGGATTACGAGCGCGCATAACGACTCGCTTTCCTAATCCGCTCACCATACTTCCAAAAGATCCATGGCCTGTCAACAATAAAGAAAACGGGTCAGTGTCCATTAGAGGGAGTAGAGGTAGACAATTAAACTTACGCAGGACACCCAATGACGATGGCCACAGCCGCCAATATCGAATCACCCTTGCCGTATCCGAGGGCCTTGTACATAGCAGGGGCGAACAGCGGGAACCCGAACCCAGCGCACGATCGCAAGAACGCCACCGCAGCAAGCGCTACAAAATCGATTCAAGTCAGCATCTGGTATGAAGCTTTGTAGTATAAAGATATGATGCGTACCTGATGCGGCGTGCAAAGTGAAGGCATCAATGACATATATCTGTATAGACTGGAAGTTGAGGATGACACCCGCACCAACACACGCGATGCCGATGTCGGGGACTATCCAGTGTATGTTCGCGCGTGCGGTCCAGCCTGTGATGAACAGCCCAACCGGGAGGAATATCGTACCAGGGACCATCGAAGGAAGTCGATACTCCGGCCTGCCCTTCCCGCCGTTCCTCTGCGTGAGGTACACATATATCCTATCCATAACACGCGCGTTCAGCTGTGACGCCCCCGTCAAGCCCACACCGAGCGCGATATAGTGCAATCCGGCGATACCAACGCGCTCGCGGTATATACCCTCGAATATCGACGGTATCGTCGTCAAGAACACTATTGCCCAGTACAAACTCATTAATCTCAAGTTCAAGTCACCGGTCAGATGAATGAAGAGACTTACGATACATCAATCCGTAGATGAAGGCCATGTAGATCCCGAGTACTTGGATGATGGGCTCGCAGAACCATAGTTTGAACGGACGGATGAGCGCCTTGGCGAATATGTGCTGCCATTGTCTGTCTTGATTGTCGAATTTGGAGCGTACGGATTGCGGTGAACGGCGTACTGCCCCGCTCTTCTCTGGATCTGACGCGTTCCTTTCTAGCTCTTTGCGGATCTTTGCAGCTTTGCGTTCGAGAAGTATAGGTGCGAATGCTGTTGAGACCAAATCATGCGTGAATATAGAGTTTAAGGACGGTAGGGAATGTGAGGTGAAGACGTACTTTCTTGGAGGAAGAACATTCCCAGGATCTGGATACCGCCGTCTACTATACTTGTGGACCAGAACACCCAACGCCAGGTAGACCTCTCTGCTATCCAAGCGCCTGCCACAGGGCCAACAACAGGACCTAGCAGAGGCGCCAAAGAATACACGGCCACAGCCTTTCCTCGTTCTTCTGGAGCCCAGCAGTCGCCCAGCACACCTCCACCAATCTATAGTAAAGGAGATAGGTATCGTCAGTATCCATAGGTGACAGGTTCATGGTGAGAAGGTTACGTACGGATAGTGGGGCGCTCCCGCCAAAGCCGGCCATGAGACGGAAACCGAGTAGTTGACCTTCATTTTGTGCGAACCCACATCCAAGGTTCCATGCTATAGATAGTTTAAGCAATGACGTCAGAAGCGGTCATCTAGAGTAGGATATGAACTTACCAAGATACCACAGGTTGGCTAACTGAAGTACTCGCGAGCGACCGTATATTTCACTGAGTGGGCCGAGGAAGAGCGGGCCGAACGCTGAATGTAAGTGGGGCATGTGAGCAACATCTATGCGAAAGGCAAGGATACTGACATACCATATGCAAGGACGAATATTGATGTTGTGAGTGCGATAACGACGGTGTTTGTGATCCCGAATTCTTGGGCAAGCTGACCAGTAGCTGGTGCAACCATCGAAGAAGACACAGGACTGATGAAAGTGAACGCAGAGATAATCGCTGTAGCGGCCCATTTTCGTCTGATTGTCCAGCTATATAACGGTAGTGAGTATACGCGATAAGGATACGTGTGGCAACTACTAACTTCTTTGGGTTCTCTGGGTCGTCAGGACCTTCCCAGTCCACTATCAACACATCCTCCTTGTCCTCGTCTACAGCGCTCACATCCGACGCCCTCTTCCCCTGCGCATTCTTCTGATTTCCACCTTCATCCTCGTCTGGTTCTGCTTCAGGATTCGGATTCCCTGGAGACTTTTCTTTCAATGGGATGTCGACAGGCTCTTCGCGAAGTGTTGGGGTCGGTGTGTCCGACGCAGAGTGACCTGTACCATTCGGCTGCGATGTTGCTGATGTCGACGACATGAATACGTGCGACGTTGAGAGCAAAGTTGAGGATACGCACCACCTGGTCCCGCAGGTGTATATATGGACGTCACAAGTGAGAAACTTGATAGACTTCGTATGGTTCCGTCAGCGTGTAGATCTTCTGGCCGCGGATGCCGAGTGATGGAGTCTGCCCGATATGGCAATACCATCATTCTTACCGGCGCTAGGCGTACTATGATTGGCTGGAGCTTAAACGTCGGCCGATCGGAGCTGACTTATCGAGACCGGCGCGGCGAATTTCTGTGCTTGTTCGCGCCGAATTGTAGGGTTCAGTTTGTCGTGGACAAGGCCGCGACATGGCTGCACCGTCGGCAGCGGACTGTGGCCAGATTAAGTTCTGTGCTGACTATAATTAGCACTTCCTAGACTCTAGTAACGCGCCGAATATTCATGATCCTCACGGGATTCTGCATAGAGGCTCTGGAGGCTCTCGCTGAAGTCAGGTCATGTATATGAGTTGGCTAGAGTAACCATCTTTGCACGAGCAATGCTGCACTGTAATACGCGCGCAGTTGTATCTTGTATGAGATATAGTGAGTAATGCGCAGTCTCAGGTTAAGTAACAACGAGCGCAAGCTACCATGCGTGCATCCACTGCCACTTACTGACATGAATCACTCGGCGAGTTATGCTGGAACGTAAGCCGTTTAATATGTCCGTTCGAAACACCGAGATGTCGGAATACTGACGGTCGTCGCAGGCACGTTCATGCTTTCTCCGACTCGAGTGAAAAGCGGGAGACTGACCGAAGGCACGCCCAGACTAGGCTGGGTACTACTTACTTATATTGGCTTTGTATGTGCCTCGGATTACTTTGAGATCAATTACCTGGTAGAGATTCCTGACCGTGATTACACAGCATATTTATGCATATCAAGCAAACCAAGTAAGTAGAGAAGCTGCATGTGAGTGCTGTTCAGAATACAGACTTGGCGTCATTCTCGCACGCCACAAAGCCTCGGAGGCTCGGATCACGGAGCAATCGATCGTTCCGTTTACCCCAATCTCCGTTGCTGCACCACCAGATTAGTTTTGCACAAGGAGAAGATTCAAGGCTCACAGTCAACGAGAGCGAGGCAAGAAACCGTTCATTTATTGCATTTATCGCGAGTAGTACTACAAAATCCATTACAGTAAGCAATTTCTATAGTGTATGATTGATACAGAGAGGCGTGTCATATATCGGCGTCGGTACGAGCTACAATCCACAACGACAAGAGACTAGAAGAAGAAATAACACAGCGAACGTATACAGCGACAACAGCCAAGAGAAGATGTTTACAGATTCGATGCACGATGACATTCACGAAGTCGCAGAGAGATCAAGCCGTGAGACCAGGCGCCTGGAGGGTCTCGAACCCATGGTGCGTCGTCGAGTAATCCTGCACGTACCCATCCGCCATAGCAGCAGCCCTCGGGTCAGACCACGAAAACCTACACAACATCGCAAACGTCAACAATCTCCCCTACCAACGGGTCGGTCAGTAGGTTAGATACGTACCCAGGCATCATCATATTCTGCCAATACGAAGGGTTCTTCAACGCCAAAAGCGCACCCAGCATCTCATCGTCCGCGCTCCCAGGACTCGAATTGAAATCCATCATTCCCACAGGCCCGCCCTCCGCCGTCGTGTACGCCGCATCAGGCTCATACACCGGCTCGTGTTGCACCGCGAAGCTCTGGTCCATGTTAGTGGTGCCCTGCGTCGTCGAGGAATTGCTCGACGTTGCACTTGAGTCCTGTGGCGCGAACGAGAAGACTTGTTGGCTGCTGCCTGCGCTCATGTCGCTAGTTGAAGTGGAAGCAGAGGTAGAAGCGTGAAGGTCGGATATGGTCTGTGCTGGTGGAGGCTGCGCGTGGAGACGGCCGGTGGTTGCGACGTCTCGTCTGTGTCGTGATAGCAGACCGGCGAGGAAGCGAGCGTGGAGACGAGGAGTGTGTCGGTCGTCTATGGCGATCTCTGGGGAGTTGAGAGTTTGGATTAGTCGACCGATGAGCTGGAAGATGTCTTCCTCTTGGTCTTTCGTTATCAGCTTTGAGAAGTCGGGCTTCAAGAGCTATAAGGAAGTCAGAAGGCGCATATGTTTGTGTGCACCAGATGTACGCACCTTGAGTAGGAAAGCAGACGCGAATGTACCGAATATGAAGTGGCCTATGCGGAACTATGAGTCAAAGGGTAAGCCTAGGACCACAAAGGATACTCACTGTCAGGGGCGTAGCGCATGAAGCCTGTTGGAGCTAGACCATCCACCATAGCTGAGATGACAGCTTTGGCAGCTTGGAAGCACTGTCAAAGTATCACCATTACTGAGGGACGAGGCCGACGATGAAGCAGGAAACATACCTTGTCCACAAAGACGCGATCCTCAAGCTGCATTCCTCGTCTGAAGGCTTGCTGGAACCCAAAGGAGTACATGACAAGCCTAGAGTAGTTCGTAAAGCTGTAAAAATCACAATCAGGGCACGTCAGTCAGTCGTGCTTTACATGCGAGCGGCAACCCGGAAAGGGACTCACAAAGGAAGTAGTTTGGACCGAAAAGACACAGAAGGGTCTCCTAATAACTGTCAGGATTGTGCACAGTAGCTGTGGCGTTAGAAACGCACTGTTCACGTCGTCCTCGCTCTCGAGTCTTATCTTCCAGTCATCATAGTAACGAGTAAGGTGTTCGTCGTGCCTGAGAGTGACCTCTTTAAAGTCAAGACGCTGGCGAGTTGCACGTTAGGTACCAGCAATGGTGATAACTGGTAGTCTTACCTCGTTCAATCCGCTTTGTGAGTCAGGGTCGCTGTACACCTCTTCATGAAATCGCGCCATGATACGGAGTTGCGACGTATAGGCGCATAGACCCGAATCATACTATGAAAGGACTGGTAAGCCAGCGCGTTCCCGGTGCACATGTGATAGCAATGAGCACATACAACATGATTGTAAGGAGACATCCTATACCATTCATCCGATCTGCGAACGATGCTACATCATACGTGGAAAAGAGGTCAGCATTCTGCCCGACTTTCATAACCAATGACGCATGCACTTACTAATCCTCCTTAATCGTCGAAGGCTTTCCGAACTGCGTCGCAGTAGATTTGTCCAGATTGTAGCAGTTCAGCCACACACGGATCCTGTTCATGATCTCTCGCTCGTGGCGTTCCGAAGTCGGCTTCACAGTCGGCATGTGGTGTAGGTTCAGGTCGGTGGCGATTCTGCATACATCATCTATGGTCAGCCACCACAAGTTATGCAAAAGCATGACCGCAAGTGTGGCTTACCGGATAGCGAGACCGGTGTATAGCCATCCACGGTCTTCCTCCCACCGTCTGGCAGGCACGCCGTAGATACTCAAGATGATGTATGCCTGTGCGAGCTCAACTGATTTCCATCCTGACCAAGAAAACGAAGCGTCAGCGATGTCTCACATGGAGGGGGAAGGGACAAGACGGCACTCACCCGTGATAAGCGCGTTGGCTGCCGCATGTTTGGCAAAATGCATTGCAATCGGATAGATTTCCGATTTTTGCTCGTAATACCGGGACGCCACCGCACATACTACAAAGACGTATCCAGTTAAGACCATAACCATTGACGAAATTTTGCGCCACAACGTATGACTCACCAACTGTGAACAAGAAAGGACATCGTGCAAACGTTGTCGAAGGGGTGTGCAGTACCGGGTCGAGCACGGAGACATGCACATTCAAGCGGGCGAAAAAGCTGTGAACATAATCCCGCTCAATACCCACCAAAAGGCGATGTGATATCATAGAAAGGGAAACGTACATCTCAAACAGCTTATCCACGTCTTCCGGGGTCACTAGTCCGTGCACCAAGATATCGGGCGGGCTGTGTTGCTCGATGAGATTAGCACGGATATCGAGATCATAAGCGGGGCCTAATTAGATCTCATTTAGCACAGACCGAACAGCATGCTAATCAGATAAACACCCACCAGGCAAGAAGTATGTCTCATTCGCCACTCCCTGTTTCACTGTGTCAGGATACTGATGCGCGTGTATCAAAGTATCATGATGCACGTACGACGTTATCATCATCGGTGTCGTCGTCGCCCTTCGTCGACGTCTTCTTCGTGTTATTGAGCGATAGGTCAGCGATCAAGCCAAGAGGTACTGCAGTATCTGGTAGCAGCTGCATCTTCTTCTCTTCTTCCTCGAGCTTCACCGTGCCCACACTGCCCCGCTCCGTGTTCTCGCCACCTTCTTCGCCCTCTGAGTCCGATTCTTCCTCCCCATCGGTGTTCTCGCGCGTGCGAGAGTCGAGATTGAAGGCCTGAGAGCCTCCCGTTCTACCTGCAGTCCTCACGCTGTCTTGAAGTCGATCCAGCCAAGTCAATATGTTTTGCTTGTTCTGATCAGACGGCGATGTTGCCATCCTATAGGAGGCAATCGAAAGGGGCGTCGCGATATAGGGGTTGTGCAGCTAAGACAAATCGCACAGTCAGAGATCACATTTCATGGAGATATCGATCAACTTACTTGCTTGAGTAACGACTCGATAATTGCATCCTTCTGACGGATCTGCGCAAGCAGATATTCACGTTTACTAGATTCGGAAACGATGTTAGCAACGTCATCGGAATGGTGGTCTGCTTCTACTGAGACTATGCACATGTTGACGAGAAACGTGGATGTGAGACAAAAAGGGCGGGCCCAGTACCTGACCGCCGCTTGCGCCCTACTTAAGAGGAGTAGCGCACCGCATTTCGGAGATGGTGTGCAAGCGCCGGAATGATCAGAGGGGGAAACTCACTTGGGTGTATTACGAGGTTTGCGTCCCTCGACGATACAGTGATGTCCGCTAGTTCTGCACCGCCGGCACGTGTTGTCACCCCTGGGGAACTCGCATCTCATCTATCGAGGCGTTAGGCAGAAAGGGTTTCGCGGGTAAGGAAGACAGATTGGTAAGGAGGCATGCAAATGACATTTGTGAGAAAATTTGCCACAATGCTGGCTAAGCCCAAAAGTTCGAGCTCACCTTGAGCTTCTTGCAGTGTGTACATGCGCCAGGTCTACAAACGCCCGTTCAGCGCGTGCCATCAAGCGTCAGGCGGGATGTCACCGGAGGCACGAAATACCCGGAAGGCGGTAGGCGACGGAAGTCGAGACGACCGGTATGCAGTCCAAGATGAACGAGCAGCCAGGGAGAAGTGGTAAGCGAGTGCAAGGGCCAACGCATTCGAAGCAAAGGGACGGTGAGGATGCGCCGATCGGGAAACCAGGTAGAGGATGAGTGTCGAGGAAGAACGTTCGGAAAGCGAATGAGTGGTGATGGGAATCGAAGGAATTTTCAGCATTGCGAAGGTAGATATAGAAGAGGGACTTACAGTCGCTGAGGATTAGTTTCTGGGCCTCGCAAAGGTGGAACTGCTGACTGAGGACCATCTTCATCCTCACTGGCAGTCGCAGGTTCTACACTTGGATCGGGCCGGGCCCGTTTATTAGATTTCCTCCTGGACGGCGCTTCGCGACGTTCATTTGGAGAGGAGGAAGGATTGGGGACTGGGGCTGAGGTCGTGGGTACGTGAGAGGCGTACTGAGGAATCTCGTCCGTACCGGTCCACGAAGAAGGAGAAGTATTTGCACCTGGTAAAGGATTGACATCCGAGTGCGGGGTGTAGTTGCTACCCGATGCAGAGGCGGCTCCATCTACGTTTGAAGAGAATGAAAACTCGAAGTCCTGATTTCTGTCTGTAACACCCGATGGAGGGAAATACGACTCGCTCGCAGCAGCAGGCGCGCCCCGAGCATAATGGGGCTGCACCTGCACTTGCGGCTGCTGATATGCCATAGGATCAACAGGGCCCGACTGTGCTCGGAATCCCCGGCGGTTAATATTATTTGAATGAGGTACTTGAGATATCCTAGGCGGCCCTGACACAGTGCGAGTCGAAGCGTACTGCTGGTGGTATGCATCGTGGTTTGAGCTCTGATGAGCGGTGACTTGGTATGGGGAAGGAACGAAATTATAATGGTTCGCCATCGGCTGTGAATGGTCTTGCGGAGCCATGGAGGATGGTTCGACGCCATAGTGCATCTGAGACATATCAGCAGTTGTCATGTCTCCTGGATGAGCGTACTGAGTTTGCTGTTGGGAATTTGCGTAGTAGTTTTGTATCCACTGCTGATATTCGCCATTGTCGTCTACTGACAGCCCAGGCTGGTCAGGCCCGTAGTAGGATATAGGTACGTTCATGGATGGAGGCTGAGCGAGGGGTTCCGCGGAAGCAGAAGAGCTGCGACTTTGTATACCTGCAGATAAACCCCTCGAGGGACGGGTTTGGGTGGCAGACAGGGCGTGGGGCTTGTGGTGGTCCAAGGATGGATAGTTGGTATCAGCGCTGGACATTGAATCAATCAAGGAGCGTGAGAGCACGTCGCGCACAAGATCAAAAGGAGCTGAACTGCCACTGGCCTGGCAGGTACTGGTGAACCTTCGAACCTGGGGAGTTGAGGACAACGCAAGAATACGTGACGGTTCGAGGTCAAGATGGATCTTAAGAGTTCGTAAAGGACATTAGAGAAGCGCTTGTCGTTGCGGAGTCTGCCGAGCGTTGATGTTGAGCATTACGCACCTTGCCTCCTTCCTAGTCGCATACATCCAACCCGTACACCCGAGGCGATGCAGGTCATTACTCGGAGGTGAAAACTGCACCATGACACTATCGCACATAACCAACACACTCGTACGGAGATGTTTGTACGTAGCGTGCGAATCCGATACCGCAAGTGTCGGGCTTCTCGATGGCTATGCTTGGAAAAACATCCGTGTTCGAACTGCCGGCCAGCCGCCAACGACTTTGGAGAAGAAGGTTCATGATGGATAGCCCACTTCACGAGGCTATGCGACGGAGGGCAGCAAGCTAACAGTCGTAAGTGTGAGCCTTCACACATGCTGATAGAATTGTTGACTGGCTATATGCGCGCGTTCTAGTGGCATCGGGTACCTTAACTCCGTCAAGTTCTGTATATGTCCCTGGACCCACAGAATTACGCAACTTGCTGCTTCTACAATCTAGATGCTGTGCATGTTGGTCCCAGGTCGCTTTGTTTCGCGACATATACACCCTCCGGAGTGAGGTTTTGCGGATGCTCCCACGC
This sequence comes from Irpex sp. M6601, assembly GCA_037039805.1. Taxonomy (NCBI): domain Eukaryota; kingdom Fungi; phylum Basidiomycota; class Agaricomycetes; order Polyporales; family Irpicaceae; genus Irpex; species Irpex sp. M6601. The sequence continues at coordinate 8,695 of JAXQGN010000100.1, read as the reverse complement.
TAGTTGGCCGCTGCCGCCACGAGCGCCCATACCCGTGAATAAACGTGAGTTATCCCAACATATGTGATCATCATCTTAGTACACTAGCCAACACCTGTTTTTATCTTTGTAGTGAGCAATCGCGCACGCATATATCCAGTTGTGATCATACCGGAGTGCTTGAGGAGTTGATCAAGTCCGTGCTCAGTGGACGGGGCTGGTGGCTCTCTTCTGGTGTATCCGTTGATATTGGCGCATCTGCGTGTGTAGGTTGGGAGGAGAAGACCCCACTGCCATGGTGACCTATTCAACTGTTGCTCAACCGTGTCAGCTAATAGCTGACCCGATGTCTCTTCTACCTAGACACATGAACATGCCCATGCGGAGACATCCCCGTGAAAGACTATCTGGTGCTAATCATTGAAATTCTTCCTACGACGAGCTTACTCAAAATATGCTGCAAGCTTTCTCCGCTCGTCCGTGTGAAGATACATGAGTCCGACACGATCGTTCCCACGTAGCACCTTCACAGTCGACTAACCCCAAGACTTACGAAGCCCCTCCGCATGCTCCGTTTGCCATCTGCGCTGAACAAGGTTCCCGTGTCGATGGTTGCTCTCGGATCCCCTCTCACATTCTCAAAAGTATCACTTCGTCATGAGCTGCAATCAAGCCGTGAAGGTGCGCTAGGATCCTCCCGGTTGAGGGTCGTGATGACCGCGAAGAAGCTTGGCTGCAGCTATAAATATCGTGTGCGTTTGCTTTCTGCCTTACTATCCGCTTACTGTTCTCAGTAGACCCAATGAAATCGTGACAGGCCTAAGATTACCAGCCGAATTCACCGGCGTTTATTGTAATGCAGGAGCGTTCAAAACGGTTTTGTAGAGGCGTTGCGCATTGGGATCTCACGAATTTGAGCAGGTTCCGTAAGTACATCCTTTGCTCATGAGTCTGAAGTCGGCTACCTAAGAAATTTCAGAGTAACTGCTCCAATCGATTTCAGACCCTTGCACATCGACAGTAAACTTGCAAACCTTCCTCATAACGAGCAGTCCTGTGCTGGTTGCTTGCGAGTGGGTAGTTGAATATCTTACCGAGACTGGTTTTAACACCCCTGTCCGCCACCTCTAGTGCAACGCTATTCAGAGGAAACATGAACACAAGACTGACTACATACCAAGTAAGCACTACAAAAAAATAAAAACGCTGGTGCTTGAATAAGCTTTGTAACAGCCGCCCCTTTGACATCTCATCAGATCCATTCTAATCCCGCTCGTCGGATAACTATCCACTTCCATGTGTGTGGCCGCCTCGTATGCCGACGACCTAGTGGCGATGTGGGCTGTCTTAACCAGTACTACAGTACTACAGTACTACTAACTCGAACAGTTATTAATCAGCTCGGAATATCCCTTGCGCAGAGCTGGTGTAGTCGGCCTCTACCGATACATGTCTAGAGCTACTTACGATTATCACACGCCCCCATCAATCGTGAGGCCTCGAGGACCGGTATGTTAGCATCAGATGAACCATGTACAGCTATGTCTAATGCAGGCGTAACAGGTGAATAGTGTTCCGGACCCACCTCAACAGTCACTCAAGACGGCCAATTCAATTCGCGAGTTGAATCTCTGTGTTTAGCATATGACACGCACCGCCTTCAAGTGTTCTACCAATAATGCAGAGAATACTGAGAGCCTCTGCGTGTTCTAGGCCACAAAACACAAGCACATATATCGATGCTCCACGCACAGGTATCATATACTGCTTCACCACCGATTTCGGAGGCCATGTCTTGTGAGCTGTTAGCGTGTTGAATGTTACGTGAGGGCAGTGTCTGAATTGTCGGCCCTATGGCCGCCGTGGACCAGAAAACCATTTCGAAAGAAGCTCTCGTTGCATGTGGATCGTCGTCATCTCGGAGGAGAAACTTTCCACATATCTGCATGGTGCGAACGTAACTTCCCTACCTTGCCACGTGCTGAACTGAAATATCTAGAAGAACTACTTATACGAGACCTTAATAATGGTCCTAATGTATCTTCAACAGCTCATAAGGATTCAGGCCGCCATGATGTAACTTGCAACGTCAACTATACGATCCACTGGCACAACCTTCCTGTTGTAGCCTTGTAGGAAGGGAAGCGCATGGCCGTGTCACCAAGATTATCGCCCCGATCTGAGGTAAACATGTTCACGATGCTGCGCTCACGGGCGCCGTTACGCGACGGAAGACACACATGATTTCCCAGGCGGCTTCAACTGAATAGGTATGAGCTCTAACTGCTTCGACTTCGAGTGGTTACGAGGTCACAAAGATATGAAGCTCAGGAAGAACTTTGCGAGCTTTAATACAGGGCATAGGGGTGGATGCTCGAAATAAGAGTCTAACCAACGCGGAACATGGTCACTGCCAGCACAAAAGCTTCTAGATTGCCCCGAGATGTAATAATGCATGGGGAACGGGGGAATATTCTCGCAAGGTGATTGGTCGCACATTCCCCCGCATATGGGAACGTTCTGATCTGAACGTACGACAACAGACCCTGTATTCTCATGTGCCGGTGATCTAGGTATATGTACTCACCACCGTTCTGGTGTGGCGTCCTCAAAGGTTTCTCGTGCGCGTCCATCTGCCCAACAGACTCTTCTTCCAGGATGCTCGACGCGGTTGCTTCAGGTTCCTTGTCGTGGGTATACATCGCAAGCTTTGTGGCTGCGGCACTCTACATTCGGTCGAGGCTGCGCTATTCTGCGGTGAGTGTTTTGCTTTCTCATGGCTGAGAAATGCCAGAACTCATGCTTGGATGCGCAGTACGACTCCATACCTACTGTAGGATACTCTTCACCGCTGCTCTCGTACATCACTGCTTTGCAGTTTTACGTCAATCCCAACAAGTTCCTTGAAGAGGGGTACTCAAAGGTCAGCACCAGTATCTTGCAATTGCTTGAGGCATGTACTAACTATTCCCGATGGACAAGTATCGCGATGGCATCTTCAAGATCCCCTACCTCAACTCATGGCACATCGTGGTCTCCGGGCCCAAGCTCATAGACGAGCTGAGACAAGCGAAGGATGAGGAGCTGTCGTTTGCAGAGGCTGTAGCAGAGGTGAGTTTGTCTCTCTGCTCATACTATAATTATTCCCTCACCCATATATGTATATTGCAGTCCTTACAACAACGACACACCATGGGAGAGGAGACGATGTTGAACCCTTACCACATTCCTGTGGTTCGTGGTGAGCTTACCAAGAACGTTAACAATGTTCTACCCGATGTCCACGACGAACTTGAGCAATGCTTCCCCGAGATTATACCTTTGAACGATGGTATGCATGAATCCAGTGTCAAGTGGACTATATGTTCATCTTGTAATAGAATGGACGTCTTTCACGGCCATGGAGAAGATCCTACAGATTGTTGCAAGAGCCAGCGGTCGTGTCTTCGTAGGGATTCCCGTCTGTGAGAGAATTTGTTCCACATCATCCCGTGGCCTGATACTGACGATGATCACCATGGCGCGCATATGTCAGGTAGAAACAAGGAATATCTTGATATCAGCATCGCATACACAATGAAGGTCGTCATTGGCGGAAAGCTCTTGGGTATGCTTCCTTGGTTCCTCCGTGGGTCAGTAACCTTCAATGTAGGCTTCTGAATGTGCCGACAAGCTAATATCTTGTATACATAAGCGTTGCTGCTAATGTGTTCACATCTCGCAAGGAAAGTGTTGATCGGGTCCTCAAATATGTTGCGCCCGTTATCGAAGAACGCCGGAGGAATATGGAACTTTATGGCCAGGAGTGGGCAGATAAACCGGTATGCATGGAAACTTCTCGTGCCTCAGACAATATACTGATAATGACTCTACAGAACGACCTGCTCCAGTGGCTCCTTGATTCCCCTGCGGGACAAGCAGAGTCTGTACCTGACATGGCACAACGACTCTTGGTACTCAACTTCGCATCGATACACACATCTTCAATGGTACTGGCCTTTCTGATTGTCTTCGTACGATATCTACTGATGCCGCGTTATGCTCACAGACTTTCGCCACCGTCTTATACCGCCTTGCCGCAAACCCCGAGTATATCCACCCACTACGTGAGGAAGCCGCGGCTGTAATCGCAGATGAGGGCTACACGAAGACTGGCATGCAGAAGATGCGCAAAGCGGACAGCTTCATTAAAGAGTGTCAGAGACTACACTCATTCAACTCTCGTATGTTGCTTTTCCCCACTCTACAGAATCGGGTTGCTCAACTGCGTGTAGTGGGTATGCAACGCCTCGCGCTCAAGGATTACGTGTTCAAAGACGGAACGTTCATCCCAAAGGGCACGTTCGTCTCGGTTGCGCAACGTGCTACTCACACCGAACGAGACTACTACGAGAACCCATATACCTTTGACCCATGGCGATTCTCTAGAATACGTGAGGAAGAGGGGAATGCGACTAAACAGATGGCGACGACGGCCAGTGTCGATTACGTCCCGTTCGGCCTGGGAAAACATGCATGGTGAGCCTATGGTGTCGAGTTCAGTAGAGTGAGGTATTGTAGCTAATCGCAAGTACAATTATAGTCCGGGTCGTTTCTTCGCTGTGGCAGAGCTCAAGGCGATGCTTGCCTGGCTGGTGTTGCACTACGATGTCAAGATGGAGAACGAGGGCGTGTTCCCCGAACCGATCTACTTCCAAGCACAGTCTCCCCCGAACCAAACGGCGAAGGTCTTGTTCAGGAAGAGGCAGACGTAAGTTTCGAGCAGTCTATTCGTTGGGTCTGGGCGATTGCGTAGCCCGTTAGCTAGGGTGTCCGGTGCAAGTGCATCTTTTACGACTTTTATGACTAGCTGCTTTTCGGTTTATATGCTTGCCGACCAACCTGCGTGATGGGACTCTTTGCCCACCGGAGGCGTCAGATGTACTACACGGATTTTCATCTGGAATACACGCTATCAGGGATTGGAGTATTCAAACATTCATTATTAGTCTATCTTAGAGTGTTCATGCACGACAGCGCTACATTGTCCCTTTTAATCTAGTTTCCGCGAAGCAAACGTCGGTCCGCCAAACAACGCCGCCACCCTATCGGATATCCTCGCCACCCCCAATCCAACGCCTACGAGTAGTCCAAGATCAACGGCGAGCAAACTGGCGGCAGCGTTCATGAACCTAGGCGCGAATATTTTCCACACCATCAGATGTCTTCTCAACCACGCCGCAGTCACCGCGCTTCCGATGAGGAGCGTACTATGGTAGAGCATCATGCCCAGGGCGGCGCGTACACTTTCTCTGCGAGCTTGCTGGTATGACGCAGGGTGAGGCAGGGGAGCAACGTTCCAGAGGGCGATCAAGGGAGCGGTCATGCCGAATAGGAACTGTGGACCGAAGGTGTTCAGGATGACAAGGAGGGGAGATAGAGGGTAGGTCAACGTCGGTGTAAGCACGAACGCGGCCTTCCATTGGATGGAGGAGATCGTCGACTGATGGCCCGTTGCGTAGTACGTGTGTAGAGCTAATAAGGCGAGGGGTACTATCTCGGAGAAGGAGACGGACGCGCTGCCACTGGGGAGTGTGTCGAGGTTTAGTGCATCGGATGGTGTTGCGGACGAGAAGGCCGCGTCGAGTGCGTGTACGTCCCGAACACTGTCGACCACTTCCAAGTATGCCAATAACGCTATCGCCCCGAGACCAAGGACGACTTGAGCCGTAGGCTGGCTGGTAACGTAAAACAGTCCCAACGCTATAGACCAGAAGATAACGTAAGGCGAGCCGAACGCGTTGGCGAACCCAACGACTGTGACCTGCTTCTTTTCATGGCCGGCAGCGGAGTCCTTTGCGGATACTTGGAGGCACAGCGGCACGATGAACCACAAAAGACCACCAAGGGCGAGCGTGGTCAGAGTGGCTCCCCAGCCGAAGAGAGTTCGGGAGATGCGTAATGTGCTTGACCAGGATGGTTCCAGAACGTCAGTAGTGCCAGCCCATTCGAGCAACCACGCTAGGCTGCCTTGCAGGAGGACTGCTGGTAGCACGTAGGGAAGGAAGAGTCCTGCAACGCCCTTGTCGGATTGAGATATGCGTAGGAAACGGCGGATGATCCATGGCAATGCAAGTGCGGTCGGTATGGACAGGACGAGGATGAGAAGAGGAGGCGATGTGAGCGATGCAGAGGCATAGAACGTGACATGGCAGTTTGGCTGTTGTTCTTCCCTGCAGACCGTACTGGTGGCCATAAGCCTGATGCAGGCGGCGAAGAGACCGGAGAAGCCGAGGATGCGATAGCGAAGTCGACTTGTAGGTGCTGAGAGCCCGGTAAGCACGCCTGGAATAAGAGTCGAGAGGAGAAGGAAGGTGATGATTCGGTCTTCCCAAACAACAAACGAATTTGACGCAAAGGCGGCTGCGTGCAAGATCATCGGGAGAGGTAGTGACTTCAGTTTGGCAAAGGATATCCGGGGAGGTGCATAAATCAGACTAGAGACCAGGGCTGCTAGTCCCGCCGAGAATATGATTTGCTGAAGGACGTCGATCCCCAACTTGTGCCGCCACAAAAATCCAAAGACGCCAATAACAGCTGCGCCGCCCGACGAAATGAGATTCCTTCGTAGAAATTGACCTGCCCAAGCCTCCCAGTCGTCCTTTTCTCTTTCAAGGTGGATCCAGATACCCCAGGTGGCAAGCGTACTCAACACCATAAGTATGAGTCCTATACCGATCAGCGCAATATTAAACTGCGCCCAGAGTGCCCTGCATACGCTGAGGACCGTTCGCATATACCCATCGAGAGCGAGCCAACTGGCGGCATGGGTGTCTTCAGCGGTCATGTCCCATATACGTTCGAGTGAAGCCCACGCATCGTCCAATTCACCGCCGTATGAGCTGGCGCGATATGTGTGGAGGTAGTTCCGTATTTGAGCTGCGTTTAGCTTGAGAGCCTCGTCGAACCGTTTGCCGTCTTTGTCTTCCCAGAATAACTCGGGAATAATCGAGCCGAGGTTGTTATAAGGTATCGGAAGCCCAAGGAGAAGCGAGAGAGTGGGGACCAGGTCGATTTGCTGCACGGAGCGATGAGATACGAACGCGCCCGGGAATAGCGCGTGAGGTGCGAGTCTCTCGTTAATCTGAGCAGACGGGTGTAACAATGGCTTGCCCTTGCTGTAGAACCACATGGCGGCGGTAACCTCCAGCTCGGTGTCTCCGCCATGGTCTCCCTTTCTGTCCATACCGTGGTCACCCATGAGTATAAGCAGAGTATCGTCATCCAATAGTTCCACGACATCCCGTAGTACTTGGTCCATTTGCTCGAGCTTCGTCTTCATAGTGGGGTGATCCGGGCCAAGACGGTGGCCGACATGATCAACGCCCAAGAAATGCCCGATGAGGAAGTCCCATGGTTTCGACTCGTCTCGAAGCAGAGGGAATATGTGTTCTATGACACCGTTGTCAACGGTATGCAGGTCTTCGACGTTGAAGGAATCGTATGGGTACGAGATATTGAACGAATTAGGGTACACAGTCATCCATGTGTCGTCTCCCATTAAGGCTGTCTACGACTAGTCTTGTAAATGTGTCATGAATATGCATACAGTCCACTCGTACGCACCCTTTTCCCCGCAGCAGTTAACTGGCTGATGAACGAGTCCTCAAGGTTGGAGGCACCTCCGAAGTTTGACCCCATGTCAATAAAGGTCGGTAGCGAGCCAGCAGTTATGCCTTTGATTCGCTGCAATGTAGTGGTCGGCGGGTCCGCAAAGGAGGTGAATAGGAAGGAGCGGTCGGGATACTTTTGAGTCAGTTCAGCAGGTAAACGTAAGACATTATGGTGGTAGGGTGAGGGTGGCTGAGGAGGGTCTGGAGAGATAAAGTCGAAACGTAGAGCATCGATTACAAGCAGGACAGCTCTTTTATGGGATCCTACGAATGGTCGTGTATCATTCCAGTCAGAGGTTTCAGAGAGGGATAGCCGACTCAAGAGGAACCCTCGCGTATACAGGTAGATAGCTGCCAGGTGTACGGCGGAGATCCACAATAGCAGCAAGAATCCCTTGTTCGCCATTCTCGCAGCCAGTAATATGGATAACTTTTAGACAAGGCTTGAGGTCGTTTGTGTTGTGGACATGAGAGACGGCAGTCTAGTACAAAGTTGAGGCTCGATGAGCAGCTGAAGTCTGAAGACCGCGCCCTTGGGTATGCAGAGGATATCGCGTATATATTGCCTTCTCTTTCTATATCTAATATCCCTTCGATAGCTCAGCTGGAAGAGCGTGAGACTGTAATTGGTTACCTAAATAGGCAGTTGCTTACGTAATTCATCATTTTATTCCGTGTTTAGGTGTTATATCTCAGACAACTGATAATGTACTGGTGGACTAAGTAGCATTTGACCGCCGATGTTCAAGGGTCAATTTTATACATACTTCAATTCAAGTCCTACGTTTTGTGTTGAACAGATCCGCATACCTCTAAGAAAAGGCTGAGAAGCTGTTAGGCTGAATAAGTAACAGATTAGTCGGACTGTATACACGGCCAGGCAACGTTACTCTCGCTGTATAGTCACTGCTCGCTGTATGGTCACTATAATCATCGTTGGCGTCCTGCAGCTCGCGGACAACCCACGCACTGCGCGGGTGCAATTTATGATTAACGTGAAGGATCAAAAAATCCTTCGGGCCGGTCTCGAACCAGCGACCTTGAGATGAAAGTGAGTTTCCAAT